>BEHA01000267.1:921892-950000 GCA_002897215.1 Eschscholzia californica subsp. californica
TGCAAAAATATATTTAGAACGAAACAACTTTTTGCAGCGCGAATGCTTCAAGCAGTACTAGCTGGTTTTGTTCTAGGTACCATTTTCATGAATGCTAACAATGATAACAGACAACAGGTAACATTACAAACTCGAATTGGATTCTTTGCATTTACTTTAACTTTCTTGCTTTCTACTACAACAGAAGGTTTACCAATTTTCTTGCAAGAAAGAAGAATTTTATTGAAAGAAACAACAAGAGGTGCCTACAGAGTTTTTTCTTACGTTATGGCGAATACCGTCGTTTTTCTTCCTTTTCTTCTAATAGTGGATCTTCTATACACCACTCCTGTTTACTGGCTTGTTGGTCTGAGGAAGGATCTTGACGGGTATCTCTATTTCTCGCTAGTGGTTTGGTTAGTTGTTCTAATGTCGAACTCACTTGTGGCTTGTTTCAGCGCCCTTGTGCCTAATTTCATTATGGGAACTTCATTAATAGCTGGATTAATGGGTTCATTCTTTCTATTCTCCGGCTATTTTATATCAAAGAGTAACATACCTAAGTACTGGATTTTCATGCACTACTTAAGTTTATTCAAGTATCCATTCGAGTGTTTTATGATAAACGAGTATGGAGGAGAAAAAGGGAGAAACCGATGTTTAGAAACGGTGGGAGAAGGGTGTATTCTTTATGGAGATGGGTTCTTGAGACAACAAGGTCTAAATGAATCTCAGAAATGGAGCAACTTAGGTGTGATGTTGAGTTTCATATTTGGGTATAGAGTCCTTTGTTTTCTTATCTTATGGTTCAGATGTCACAAGACAAGTAGCTAATAGGTTTTCTTAACTATTCGATATATATTAATCTGTTTTTAGGGTTTCTTTTTTCAATTCTATTCATTATCATTACATTTAATAAAGCAACTTGATTTGGTTTTATCTAAGATTTATTTTAAGTGCCTGGACTGTCAATTCTGCACTAGAAGTTGGCCTAAATCCTGGCTATGCTCTTCTCAATGTTCAAAAACATGAACTAAGAAGATAATATCAAAACAATATACTTCAATTTATAATCCAAAAGCAATTACAATATATCCAGATTTTTACAAGTATCAATTATAATGAACACACAAGAACATCAAACACTCAATTATCAACCATATGGAACATTTTTGTTTATCTTGTTATAAAGCAAGATTCTACTCTCTTATGAAGAGGAACTCGTAGAACCGAAGAGAAAAATCCTTCTTCTCTTGTTTGGGAGCATCATTCGCGGAGAAAAGTCAGATGTGGTATGAATTTTATCTAGAACAGATTTCAAGGCTTTATAAACAGAAGTTATAAGCAAGTACCTTACCTCAGTATCATCGTGGTTCTCTTCTTTGCAACCTTTCATGGTAAATAAATTCATCATTCTGCCTTCAAAGGTCGAGATCTCAACCCTCGATATTACAAGCTTACAGGGCTCAAGTGCCGCTTTTATGTTGGGTAGAACCTCAGGCCGATTATCGCAGCATATGGACGCTTTGATAGAAAATGGTCCATCATCGTGGGGTTCCACTCTCACTTCATCAATATCCATCGGCATCATGAGACCTTGACTAGCTTCTGTTGCTGTTCTCTTTAGCTCCTTCACTTGATTAATCACTTCAGCAAGCAATGAAGCTTTGTCCATCTGTGATTAACAAAATCACATGTTCATAATTTTTTTTACATTGGCAACTACCGAACTAATTTAGCTAAACACAATTATTGTTGGATTAATGGAACTAAGTGATATATTTACTTCAAATAAGAAAATAGTAATCGGATGTCAAATAATTATCAGATCAAATGTTGTCATATCCGAAAGCCAAATTTCGTAAGGACCATATCCAATAACAATATCCTAATTCAAAAATATATCCTAAAATTTCGGATAATTTACTACTAATCGAATAAGAACTCGAATATCCATTCGCAAGTCTAAGCTACCTATTGCGCAAACTAACTGTTTGACTCACTCAAACACCAAAGTCTTAGCACCCCAATATAGTTGGAAATTGCTCATATTTTAACAAAATATACACTTTTCTTTTACAATAATGTCTTAAAATAGTATTTGAATAAAAAATGCAAGAGTAAGCTCAGAAGACAACATTTATCCCATACATGTCGTTGTCGATGCTCAACTCAGGCAGCTGCTAGGAGGGTTTTCGTTGGTCACTGGTCTGGGCAATGTAGACAAGCACACTCAAAACTCTATATTCTACTTGAACATGACAAACCCACCACTAGTTTATATCAAAATGAAGAAACTAAGCAAATGAAGCCAATTCTTTATCGAGAAAGAATCTTCAAGAATTATATGACCAATGAACGAATAAAGATTAAAATGACCCGTCCCTTAAAAACTTATTAAATTCACATATTGATTCATGTGAATCAAGGAAAAGTATGAAAGTCTGCATTTATAGAAAAAGTACTCAACCATTAGTAATAGAATAAAAATAAACAATTATTGATCAACTTCACCAAAACTGATAATCTTAAGGAAATCATTTCTACCTAAAAGACCTACTATTTGTTCTCATAATTTCCATTGATTGGCCTCTAAAAACAAATTTATAGAAAAAGTACTCAACCATAAACAATAGAATAAAAATAATCAATTATTGATCAACTTCACCAAAAATACATACATGATCTTAAATACAAAACAGATTTCAACCCAAGAAGAATTCAGAGAAACTAACCTTATCTGTGCTGTGCAGGGTACTAGACTTCTTAAGGTATGAAGATGAGCATTAATTCTCTCTCTACGCCTCCTCTCCGCTTCACTATGACTTTTTAAAGCAGCTATTGATTTTGCTTTTGATATCCCTTTTTGCCCTAAATTTGAAGGAGCTCTAACAAGTTCTCCTTTTTCACTATCTAAAATCAAAGAAGACGAAGAAGAAGAAGCACCACCTCTACCCATCGATTGTAACCCAGGGTATTGAGATAACCCATTGATAAATTGAGAAGAATTATTTCCAAAAACAACACCAGAATTTACAGAAAACGAATCCATTTGTTTTTCTATTAAACTAAGAACCAGAAATAAAGAAGTTTAAACGAGGATCAAAACCTGGTGGACGATCAGTAGGAGTTGCACAAATTGGATACCAGATTATTCTACTTCTTCTCATATCTTCCATTTTAGGAGGAAAAAAGAGACAATTTAGGGTGAGATTAGTGAGAGGAAATCCACATTTTTTTCTTAATTGTGTTGAATTCTAGCATTTGGAAGCCAAATTTAAGAAGAAAAATGAAAACCTACACACCTAGTGATTAATGGTGAATCTAAGGTACCCAAAGGAAGGTTTGATGAATATTCTTAAACCCTGCAATATTTTGTGAGAGACAGAGATGAGAAAACAAGAGATGAGAAAACAAGAGATGAGAAATGTAAATGAGAGAACTCTAAGGTTTTTACACAGGACAGGAAGGAAAAGGTTTGACCTGAGGAAGTTGGCCTTTTAAAGGTCACGGACAAACAAATATATGAGGCGGAGAAAACATTTGAGGTGGGGCACAAATCAATTATGCTTAACTTATTTGACTTCTATTTATTAGGAAAAAATAAGTCCAATGTAGAAGTTCGGGTTTTCAATTTTCGGAGCCTCTAAATTTTTTTAACTCCAACGTCGTGCTTCCAACAAGGATTCTAATTTAATTTTTGCGTTGTTGTAATTAAAATTAATTAATATTCATACATAATTAATTAAAATTCATACATAATTAAAACAGCTAAAATAAAACTTTAGAAAATAAATTAAAACTAATCTAAATCTCATTCATCCAGTCTTGCATCAATTTCTTATGAATAACGAGTTGTTCGGGACACATGATTGAAGTATCTTTGTTCAACAATTTTATCTCAATTTGCAGCTGCAGATTTTCTTCTCTTTGACGTTGAACGAGTATATTTTCTCTTTGCACGTCTATATTTTTGTTTTACACGTCTAGATTTTTGTTTTGCAAATTGATAGTCTCTTGCAGAATTTTATCTCTAGACTCATGACTCGTATTTCTCTCTTTCAAAACTCAGACAATGTTGAGCTTTCACCACTTCTGGCTTTATTTTGTTCCTTGCTTTTCTTCCAAGTGGTCTTTGTTGGGTTATAGAGGGAGGTTTTTCGTCTTGGTCGAAAGAAGGTTTTCTTTTGTTTGATGAAGATTGAGATAAATTTGATGACCATTTGGGATGGTCTTTCAAAATTTTATAACAATGTTCAAACTTAAAAGCTTTGCCGCCATTGTTTTGTTTAAGCAATTCATATGCAGACTTCAACTGCAAAATAAAAAAATTAAAGTTCATAATGTTGTCAAAAATAAAAAGTGAAGACACTAGCCTAATATGTAATATCATGAGGTTTAACCCGATCATTATCATTTTCTCCGCCTTTTGGGTTCCTTTGCAACATGCCAAATGACCACAAAACTTCGAGCATTGCTTGTTAATCTCACTCCAACGACATTTTTGACCTGTTGGAACACGATATTGTTTTGTACGTTTGCTGAAGTATTCAGCAATCTTGTCCCAAAAAGTATCTGCTTTTTTTTTTTTGTATCATTTCCAGTAATTGCATCCGTGGCGATATGTAAATTGCTGATGTAAAAAAATGGCCTTTCGTTATATCAGCATGAAACAGGGATTTGATGCATGACAAAGTCCGTTATGATCGAATATTCTGTGAGTTGATTGAAATTCCTTCTTTCTACTCCTCTTTCCAGCTCCAACTCCATGCTCCTACTCCTCCTAGCTCCTGATTCCTGGGGGGAAACTTGCAAAGGGTTCGAAAACTGCTCCGACGCTGAAGACAGTAAGGTTGCTCTTTGCAGTAAAAGAATGAATATTGATTGATCCTTCTGGGGGTGAATTATGTGTTACTCAGAGAAAAGTGGGGATCTTTCTGGTCGAGAGATCGTGTCTTGTGGAAGACGATAGAGGGTCAATTTATAGGCGATGTTAGGCCGACTGTGATAAGTGGCATAGGTGAGGCGGTTGTCGTTCAATCGTGAGAGAAGTTATCTCTTATTCGTATTTAGAGTTTCCCTTCGAGTTTATCTCGTATCTAAGATAAGAGGAAGTTCCTACTTTCAAGGATACTTCGTAGATATCCTGCCGAGGTGATAGATCTTCGGGGATATACTTTCTCCTTTGAGACTTTTGAAGTCCATACTTGCTTAAACACTTAAGATCTTTAACCGTTTGGGATCCTTCGTGGAGATTTCGGGATTAAGTCGGTAAGCTGTGGGATCGCTTCTGCCTCCCCAGTTTAGGGCGTGAGACATCGGTCTAGATTACGCGGACTGCCCTCATTCGTTTAGAGATTTCAGGGCTGATCTGTTTGTGCCGGGGGCGAAGCGGAGCTTATACCTCTTATCTTGTCTCAACCAACCTCCTAGTTAAGGGTGTAGGTGGCGGAGCGTTGAGGGCTTAGCTGTTCTGCTGCCTTAAGTCGGGTTGACCAGTTGGACTTCAGGCCAAGTCTTGACTCCTTGACGTCAGGAAACGTCTCGACAATTTATGCATCATCATAAATAAACATTAACGAGCATAATATCATCTACATGACTATAACGCTTAGCAGTAACCAATGAGTTCGGCGTTTCATTAAATTCAAAATTTTCTTCGACCCCATCATTCGATAAACCATTTTCCGCACAATTATTTAACATAGTCTACAAAACTTTGAATATTATTATATTGGAAGTTTGGATTACACATTGAAGTAAATAAAAAGATGAAGAGGGGAGATGGATTGAATAGAGAGAAGATAGCATGAGATAGATAGAAGATAAAGAATAGTTGAAGATAGAAAAAAAAGGGAGAGGAATGAAAATTAATTGGGGTGGATCCCCTTTAAATAGGAGATCCCCAATTGTGCCGTTAGGAGTCCCTAACTAGCTGTTGAGGACTCCCAACGGTCTGATTTGGGGATTGGAAGCCCCTAGCCCCACGGGGAGCCCCACCCCTAGGCTCCCCAATTAGAGAAGTCCTGGGCTGGGCTCCCAAATTTGAATTTGGAAGCCCAACCCAATCACGTTAGACTGCTTTAAGGGCTTAAATATTAAAAAAATAATAAGGATCATAAACAAATATAATAGATTACAAATAGAAGACTAACTAATTGTCATTTTCATCCTTCATCTTCTTGTTATCTGTGAGGGGTCGAAATCGCAGGTCAAGAAGTCAAGAGGACCGGGCTGTTGACTCGGACCTTCACCTGTTAATATTTGTATGTGCACCGATGACGTGTTTGGGCTTATACATGTGACAAGAGACAAAACACACGTGATCGTAAGATCCCTAGGACACCGGGATGGTGCCGGTCTAAGGGAGCTCTAACGGTCAAGTCAGTCAGCTTACAAGAGAAGTAATGAATACGTGAGTGTCATCCTTCGAATTTTACCTTTGGTTAGATAGTGGTCGGAGTTTAGGCACGACTCATAGAGTGGCCGGAGCTCGATCTCTACAAGTAGACTGACTTGTTTGGAGATAGAAAATAAAACAGCCTATGAGGTATGTCCTTGATTAGGCAGTCCTGGTGAGGTTTTCCTTGACTAAGGCAATCCTGGTGAGGTTTTCCTTGACTAAGGCAATCCTGGTGAGGTTTGCCTTGGTCAGGGTATGTACCGTAAATAAAGTGGAAAGTTTTAAGGGTTTGACCTCGTAGATAATCACGTGGGTGAAGTAAGGAAGGTCTGACCTCCAGGAGAGATAAAGTAGCTTGCCTACTTTGATCGTTAGGAGAAAGAGATAGGTCGCGCCTTCCTTGATAGGATGGTCATCTGGTCGTTCAGTAGAGAAAAGTTAGGTGACCCTTCCTTGATAGAACAGTCGTTTGGTCGTCCAGGAGAGAGAAAGGTAGGTTGTTCTTCTTTGACAAAACGATCGTCTGGTCTAGGGGTGGGATTTTCCCCCGAATGCCCACCACCCGTCATGGGCGCCCGGGGTCCGAAATGGCCCATGGGCGCCCATGCTCGACGTGGGCACATCCCGTCCGGCCAGACGATAAAGAGTGGGCGGGGCTCGGGTGGAAAAGCTCACCCGCCATCCCGCCCATGCCCGAGCCCGCCAAGTTCATCATTGGACGCTCGCAACTTATATTTATAAACATTAGCCATTAAATAGCCCATTATCTAGTCTTGAAAAACTAAATTTCCGAGCCCATTAGAAATGAGTCCGAGTAGGAAACACTTCTATTAAGCAGAAACTTGGTTTGATGGCAATGGGAGTTATTTACTTATAATGTCAACCTAATGGAAGTTCTACTCATTCTCTTCAATGTGGCACTATATATTTACAAAAACTTAAAAATAACTTAAACTTCCCATAATCCCACATTGTTCATTTACAAGTGAGAATGATGTTGCAAACTCTTATAAAGTGTTGAGAGGTTGTAAGTACTAAGTCACTTGTTGACTATTAAGTTACATTAGATATCATTTCATTAATATTAAAATTAAAATTTTCGTTAATGTGTAATGACACTACCTGACACCCGATTAGCCCGAACCCGGCTTGCCCGAGTCTGTTAATGGGCATGGGCGGGCTTTGATCATTATGAAAGTGAAAATTGCCCGCCTGATTAACCCGGCTGCCCTAATGACCAAAGACCTAATCTACCCGACCCGCCCGAGCCCGAGCCTAAGCTACCCATGGGTGTCCATGGGCGCCCGATTCCCACCCCTAGTCTGGTCGTCCAGTAGAGAGAAAGGTAGGTCTCCCTTCCTTGATAGAACGGTTGTTTGGTCGTCCTTCCTTGATAGAACGGTCGTCTAGTCGTCTAGGAGAGAGAAATGTATCTCGCAAGAGGTTTGGACGATCAACGAAAGAGAAAGTAATCGACTGATTGCCCGAGAGTTGGATCTATTAGGTGATCACTCAATATGTTTGTTAATGATCAAACGGTCACCCTGTATGAGAAAGAAAGTAGATTCTCAGTTGGTTACTCGGGGATTGGAATGATCGACAGCAATGTCAGGTGAATATTGGGTATGTTATACGATAACTATGATCGGGTATTTTAGTCGGAAGCTGGATGATCTGTATCATCTTCTTTGTGGTCCTTTTATAATGTTGGTGGACGACTGCTACCAAGTGATGAGTTGTCGTCCTTGATGGTGGTAACGCACGGGCTGTCGCTAAAAATACGAATATCGTAGCCTTTTAACGGGTATATCCGATATATTGTCATCTTGAATGACTGTTGATGATGCACAAAATATCTAGACGTTGACTAACGTCTGAAGAGTCAAGATCAATCCTGAAGTCTACTGGGTCAACCCGTCTTAAGGTAGCAGGACAACTGAGCCCCTGATGGTCCACCAAATATTCCCTAACTTGGAGGCCGACCAGAAGAAACCAGCCTTGCAAAACGACCTTGGCATGGACAGATCAGCCCTGGGGTCTTCAAAGGAGTAAGGGGGGTGGGTCCGCACAGGTTCGACCAGTGTCTTAAGCCCAAAACTAGGGAGGCAGCTGCTGATGTCGAAAATTGGCTTCCGGTTAAATCAGCATGAAAAAGGGAGTTGATGCATGACAACCTCCGTTATGATGGTATATTCTGTTATGAGAGGAGAGATTCCTCTGTTCAGCTCTGCTTCTCTACTCTGCTCCGCTCCTCTGCTCTGCTTCTCTGCTCCTTGTTTCTTGCTTCAGCTCTTGACTCCTTGCTCCAGCTCCTGATTCCTTGCTCCTATTCGTCTGTTCCCAAAGGGGGGAAAACCTGCAAAGGGTTCGAAAACCGCTCCGACGCTCAAGACAGTCAGGGTGCTCTTTGCAGTAAAAGAATGAATATTGATTGATCCTTTTGGAGGGCGAGTTATGAGAACTCTGTTTTTTGGGGCTGATCCTTTTGGTATGAAGAGATCTTATTTTTAGGAGAGAGGGTGTGTTTGTTCTCCAGAGATCGTGTCTTTTGAAGGACGATGTGTGGGGCCTTTTATAGGCGAAGGTAGGATGACTGTCCTTAGTGGCGGTGGTGAGGCGGTTGCTGTTAAATCGTAATAGAAGTTACCTCTTTCGCGTATCTAGGGTTTCTCTTTGAGTCTATCCCGGATCTTTGATAAGGGGAAGTTCCTAAGTTCAAGGATACTTTGTTGATATCTTGCCGGAGTGATAAACTCTAAAGGAGAAGTTTCCTCTTTTAGATACGTGGAGTCCAATCGGGCTTAAACACTTCAAGATGTGTAAGCGACTGAGATCTTTCTGGAAAGTCCGGGATTAAGTCATTAGGTCGCGCAACGCTGATATCTTCCCAGTTCTGCGCGTAAGATATGGGCCGAACCTGTGGAGATCACCTTTATTCCTTTAGAGATCCCAGGGCTAATCTATCCATGCCGAGGGCGTTTTCTGCAAAGCTGGTTTATTCTGGTCGACCTCCCAGTTAAGGGAATGTGTGGTGGACCATCAGGGGTTTTAGCTGTCCTGCTGCCTTAAGCCAAGTTGTTCCAAGAGACTTCTGGTCTGGCCTTTGACTCTTCAGACGTTAGTCAACGTCTGGACATTTTATGCATCATCATGAGTCCCGCCACTCCTTAGTTGAAAGTAGAGAGACTAAGGAGTAGAAGTAACTCGTGTGTTTGGCTTTGAAGGCCAGAAGTCGAAAGTATTACCTGTCCCAGAACTGTATTGTGAAGCTCTTTGGGCCTTACCTAGACTGTGGCCGTTTGGTGAAGTTCTGTCTCCCTGTCCGTACTCTAGAGCTGATTGATGTTCATAAATTGGAGATTTTCTTTGACTAAGTGTTAGCTTTGCTAGAGCTGATCCGGCTGTGTTCTGACACGTGGTTTATTATTCCAAGACACGTTTTGTCTTCTGCGCAAGTAATTAATTCCTCTCCATGCGTGATTTTATGACGTCACAGATTTGATCCTCTGAATATATGCTTCCGGCGCTAATCTTTTGGATCTTTTCACACGCCAACCTGCTCTGGCATTTGTGGATGCGTGGCGCGCCTGGTCTATCGCCTTTAATGCTTCTTATCTATTTCCGAGAGGTCTTTTGGTTATACTCTTACTATAAATAGCCTGCTTCGGCCTCTCAATTCTTTACAATCAAAAAGTTTGAAAAACATTTTGAGATTTCTTTCCTTCTGGTGTTGCTTCGTTATTTCTTCCTGTTTACTTCCCAAAGGTTCGGGATGAGGCCTCTGTTTGAGTTCATGCCAAGCGTTCGCTTTGATGGATGTTTCTTCATAATAATCGTGATAAAGGATGGGTTTCTTCATAATGGCCGTGATAATTTCACGCGTTGTTATGTTTGAGCCTGGAGGAGGGTGAGGATCACCAGTAGTTCCTCCCGCTTAGGTGTTCAAGACAAGGTGATGATGCCAAAAGGGTTATTTTGTCCTCGGTTGTCTTCCGGTCTTGTCTACATTTCTGGGAAGGGATACCTGGTAGACTTTCATTTCCTCTTCAGCTGAGACGCGTGACTGTTTTTGTGGCTCACGTTTCTTGATTTTTTCTTTGCCCTTCAACTATTGGATTTTTGTAATTTCTTCTGTAATAGACCCAAATGCCAATAGTGGTTTTGGCGTCCTTTTCTGTAATTTCTTCTGTAATAGTTCCTTCTTATGAATTAATAAAGAATTACTTTTTCTCCATTACTTTCGTGCTTCCCTTTATTTCCCACGTTGGGTTTGCTAGTTTCCCACGGCTGCTCACCGCGTCTCTTCGTTGATCATGCCCCATCATCATGGCCTTTTTGCCCTATAAATAGATGTTTAAGGCAGAAATAACTTTTCTAAATCTCACCATGCCTCTTTTAATGGTTAGCGGAACTCTCCCTGGTGGTGATGTTAGAGTTGCCTTCTACATGGTTCTGAACTGTGATGATTTTTCCATTGAGCACTTCTGCATGGAAGTAGCTGGTGAGGGTTTTGTTGACGTCCTTCGTCCGCACGATCTTATGAATGACGATCACCTTTCTACCCTCAGTTCCTCCAGGCCACTTTATCCTTTGATTTATTCTTTGACTGGTATTACCAGCACTTTCGAACCTGCTATTTTTTCTGCTGTGGGTTTTCTGGTTCGTCGCCGTGGGGGTGGTCGCCTTCTGGCCGTCATGATCAGGGCTTCGGTGGATATTGGCGGTCCTTCGTCATCTTCTTCTTCTTCTGTCGAATAAGAGCTTGCCGCCAAACTGTATTTTCCTGTTTTCTTAAATATGTAATCGAAAAGTTAATGTAATTAGCCCTATACTTACTAATGCAATTTTTCTTAGGCTTACTACGCATGCTCCGAATGATCGCTCCTGCAAAAGAAATAATTTCAGATCTAGATTAGCATGCCCTAAGCTTACTATTTCCTTCTGCAAAATAGAACCCGAATTAGCCCTGCGTAAAAAGTTTTGAATAGTGCTAGAGTTTTTAGCTCTGCCCCTGGTTGTCTATACCAGAGATGTCTTCACATAACTAGTTTCACCAGGGCTCCTCCTTAGACCTCTGGTCGTGGCTTTCGCTACCAGAGATGATATCGCTAGTTTGAGGTAGGCAAGTTTCGCTAGGACTTGTCTTTAGACCTCTGGTTGTGGCTCTCGCTACCAGAGCTGGTTTCGCCAACTTGAGTTTGGCAAGTTTCACTAGGACTTCTCCTTAGGCCTCTGGTCGTGGCTTTCGCTACAAGAGCTGGTTTCGCCAGCTTGAGCTTGGCTAGTTTCGCTAGGACTTCTCCTTAGGGCCCTCGGTCGTTGCCATAGCTACCGAGGCTGTTGTCCCATCTGAGTCTCTTAATTTAGACGAGTTAGTCTCTCTAGAGCAGTTACTCTCACGAATTACTCTCTTTTATGTTCAGGTACCCTTTTACAGAGTTACGCGTGCAAAACGGATAAAGTCGGAAAGAATACAGACTAGGGGCATTTTGGTCATTTGTTGAATCTGACTTCTTGGTCAAGATTAGTGTTCGGATGGAAAGTAGAGTCCAAGACGAGCCCGTAGGAGAAAACGGAAGTCAAATCGGAGTCCGGATCAATAAAATAGAGAAGGTCAAAGTTCGGGTCAAACTTGGTGGACTAAACGACAAGACGGACACATGGCATGCATCCAGGAAACAATCGCACGAACCAGAAGAGTTGTGGGCTACGTTCGGTCAGTAAGGTGGGTCACAGTATTCTCAAAGAGCGTCAGATCCGGTACACCCGCGAGCAAGTTATTACGGTGCTTCCGAACTTAACCGCCGTCCAGATCCGTGTTTTGTGAATCCGACGGTCTCTGAAGCTTCCCACCGTGGAGCAATCCGTTGTAGCCAGCTGGATCCATCAACCTCATTGTTTCAAACCTCAATTTCTGTTTTGGTATTGAAGAAGATTGTGAGTTAAAACAGGAGAGAGAAGGTGATTTAAATTCAAAGCTAAATCAAAACCGAGAGATTGGTGGGAACAGAAAGGAATGGATAGGGAGAGATTTGGAAAAACAGTTTATTTAGAGAGAGAAACTCGAGAGAGATGGATTGAAAGAGGATATTGTGGTTAGGATTTTAATAGAGAGAGAAACCGATTGAGAGCTGGGATTGAATTCGAATCAAAACAGAAACAATAGAGATTGGCTGGGGCAACAAAAGTCTATAAAAGAGAAGAGAAACAGAGAGCTGAAGGATCACGGTTTAAAGAAGAAAGTAGAGAGAGAGAGAAACCGAGAGCTTATAATTCGAATTGTTTTAACTTTGATTTTTGTTTTTCTTTGAAAACCCTTGTTTCTTAGTGAGAGAGAGAGAGAGGTTACAGAGGAAGAGAGAAAGTTAGAGAGAGAGACAGAGAGATATTGTAGAGAGAGAGAGACTCGGTTTTGAATAACTACTCCATTTTGTGTTTGATTTCTCTTTCTTTTTGTTTCCTGTTTAGTGAGAGAGCAAGAGATAACATAGATAGAGAGATTAGAGTAAGAGATAAAGAGAGAAACAGGAGGTTAGAGAGAGAAAGAAGGTTGAAGAAGATGAGAAAATAAATTTCCCAGAGGGAAACCATTTCCGGGAAGACGAGAAAATCGTTTTCCCAGAGGGTGCGTTTGGCAGATTTCCAGGAAAAACAGACGGAAATCAACTCCTTAGGCTCTGTTTGGTGGGAAAATCGCAGAAAAGTTAAGTTTCTTTCTTCTTTTTCTTATATTAATTCAAATATTTATCGTTTCTAGCATGAGTAGCTAAGTCTTTTATATCTAGGGTTTTAGATGAAGTCATAATAATTATTTTAACGATAAATTTATTAAAGTTTTTTACCATTTTAACGATAAAATCTTCCGGGTTTTTAGACCGTTCATGGACTAAAACCTGAGTTATATAAAGAACTCTCTAATTAGATCAAAATTAAATTGTCGTTAGAATTATTAGGAAGACGGATTCGAAAACCCTAGGTTCCCTTTTTCTGAATACCGACTTATTTCTTTATTTATTTTTGAGTTTTATATTTTATCTTTATTTTATTTTACTTACCACCATCAAACCAATTTTAAATCTCAATAGTTTTAAGGTTAGAATTTAGTTTAACTTAGTCTTTGAGGAACGAACCGGTCTTACCAGAACTATTACTTGACGCCCGTATACTTGCGGGTGGAGACCTTTTAGGGTAACCTTTTAGGCCCATCAAGTTTTTGGCGCCGCTGCCGGGGACTTAGTTTAAATTTGATCTAATTTTATTTCTATTTTTGGTAAGTTTATATTTTTGGACACTTTTACTTGCTTTTCCGTTTTTGGTGTAGAAAAAAACACTAAGGAGCAAAGGAGAAGGCGCAACAAGGAGAGGAGCTCAAGAAGAAGAATTTACATTTTTTGTTATTTTTTTATTTTTATTTTATTTTATTTTTTGGTGAGAGAGAGACTTTTAGACTTTCTAGTTTTATTTTTTATTTTTAAGTTTTGACCCTAAATTAGAGGGCTTAATTAAATTGTAACCGAAAACCAAAACGAAGCCTCGGGTTGGAACACTCGCGGGTCATCTACAAAGGTCATCGCCCGTCTTGAACGGGAGGTAAATTTCTTGAACACCCACGAATCTCCTGTCAGTGGGTATTTGTGTGAATTCGTGTGCCTAATTGCTTTGATCGAACTGTTAGTGTAATCATTCTAGTAAGGGCACTAACCCAGTTACAAGATAAGAAACGGATTTCATCACCGTTCTCTTGCCCACATAGGTAACAACATTCACGAACCCAAACCTCACTTAAAAAGCTAAAATATTATTTAGACATCAGCCCCTAAGGTATCGAGCTCATAGGACCCTTCAAAAACAACTCGGGAAATTGACTTTTATCTAGGCATTCTCAGAGGAAAGTTTGTAAACAATTCTTGTCAAAAAGGCCGCCTCGAGAAGAGGAAACGTTTGCCGAAGGAAGACGGCTGTCACAACGTTCATCGTTGGTTGTCTTCCTAGAGAATTGTTTACCGACTACTCTGATCGAGTAACCTTTATAACAGTCAAAGTGCAAGTGTTGTGGGGAAGTAGGAGCTGTCTAGCTTTTTAGGTGAATCTGACAAACCCACTCATTGCTAGATTTTGTCTAGGTTGCTTGGTGGAGTCAGCCTGATTGTGTTTGCTTTCCTATAGGATCTTCGTAGGGCTTTCTCGGTTTTCGGTCTCGAAAAAAAAAAAAAAAAAAAGAAAAGTTTTAAGACTATCTTTGGTCATTGGGCTCTAGTGTATGCCCAATAGATATCGTGATAAGAGAGGTCGTTTCATCAGTAGAGAAACACATTTAAGTAATCTTTTAGCGAATCTCTCTTTGAGTGACACTATGGGTGAAAATCTAAACCAAGCCAGGGATGGAAATCAGCCTATGACACTCAGGGATTACATGAATCCCATTAGAACGTGTCAACCGTCATGCATACAGTTACCCCAATGCACGACTCAATTCGAGTTGAAACCGAGCATTATTCAAATGCTCCCTGTTTTCCGTGGGGTTGAGAACGAGAATCCCGACTACCATGTTAGGGATTTCGAAGAAATCAGTGGGACTATGAATTTCCCCAATATGCCTGACGAAATATTGAGACTTAGGTTGTTCCCTTTCTCACTGAAGGAGAAAGCAAAATCTTGGTTGTATGCCTTACAACCTCATTCCATTACTACATGGGAAGAATTGAGTAGTGCATTCCTTCTGAAATTCTTCCCGAAACACAAAACTACCTCTTTAAGGCAAAGTCTTAACAGTTTTGTGCAGCAAGAAGGAGAATCTCTCTATAAATATCTTGAGAGATTTAAAGAAATCTTACTACAGTGTCCACACCATGGTTTTGAAAAGATAAGACTAGTCCAGATTCTCTATGACAGACTAGATTACCCAACTACATCCATGGTAGAATCATTCTGTGGTGGCGGGTTTACTTATAAATCCACCGATGATTGCATGGCTTTTCTAGAAGATCTAGCTGAGAAATCCCATCAATGGGAAACTTCTAGAGGACCTCCTACTAGGGCAAATCCTACTCCAAATAAAGGTGGCATCTATAGAGTTGATAAGTCAGAACTTACACTCGCCGCCATGGCTAGAAGAGTAGAAGCCCTAGAGCTTGGTCAGCCTAAAGCATTCAGGGAGGATCCCACTCAGGTCATGAGTGTTGGAAATGAATCCACCTCTTATCCGTGCTCCGTCCGTGGAGACCCTTCTCATATAGGGAACAAATGTACCCTGTTTCTCAGTTCTGCTGAAAAAGAACAAGCTTATGTTCTTTACCAAAACTCTAGGCAAGACAATCATCAAAAGTATGACCCTTATTCTAACATATATAATCCAGGATGGAGAAATCATCCCAATTTCTCCTGGTCCAAGGGTCAAAATCAGGGACAGCCTAGTAGTTCGATGAACCCTCCTGGGTTTAATGCTCCCAAGAATCCATATGGTCAACCTAGTACCCAATACCCTTCTCAAGAAAATGACTCCTTGAAGGAAACCCTAAATCAACTAGCTAAGACCCAAATTGAGTTTATGAAAATGACCAGCCAGTCTATAACTCGTTTGGAAACCAAGCTAGAAGCCCTAAGCCAGAGAGAAAAAGGTGATTTTCCTAGTCAAACGGAGCAAAACCCAAAAGGTACTTTAGGTAAACAACAAATGGGTCAAGCCAATGCAGTAACCACCCTTAGAAGTGGTAGGGTAGTTGATAATAAGGTAGGAGTTCCCGAAGATAGTGACAGAGATCATGAACCCTCTTCTATGCCAACCAGAGTCTCTAGTGATGAGCCTGAGAAGGCTCCTGAGTCTGAGGAACCACCTGTAGTTACTGAGCCTTACATTCCTATAGCTCCATATCCTCAACATTTAGTAGAGCGAAAGAAGAAGTCTCAGTTCGACGAGATAATGGAAATATTTAAACAAGTCAATATTAACATTCCATTACTAGATGCAATTAAACAGATCCCAGCTTACGCTAAGTTCCTTAAGGACCTATGTACTAGAAAGCGTAAGATGAATGTGCATAAAAAGGTCTTCTTGACTCGACAAGTGAGTTCTATTATCCAACAAAACCTCCCACCTAAGTACAAAGATCCAGGAAGCCCTACATTACCTTGCACTATAGGGAACCATAAGATTGAACGAGCTCTGTTAGATCTAGGTGCCAGTGTCAATCTTCTTCCTTACTCGGTGTACTTACAATTAGGTTTGGGAGAAATAAAACCCACTTCTGTCGTCCTTCAGTTGGCAGATCGGTCTGTCAGACGACCACGTGGCATAGTAGAGGATGTTTTGATAAAAGTTGGCGAGTTTATCTTTACTGTAGATTTCATCATCTTAGATATTGAACCCATTCATGATACCAGGAGTCAAATCCCTGTCATTTTGGGTTGACCATTTTTAGCTACATCAGATGCTGTCATATACTGTAGAAGTGGTCTTTTGAGATTGTCATTTGGAAATATGACGGTGGAGATGAATATTTTTTATGTGGGACTTCACCCTGATGACATAGATGAGTTCAGTGGGTTGAACTTGGTAGAATTATTAGTTCAAGATGCATTACCAACAACTCAGTCGAGAGATCCTTTAGAAACTCTATTGGCAGTTTTATGCTTAGATGAGGAGGGTAGTATTAATGAGATAGATAACATGTCAGAGTCTACCTCCTTGTTAGTGTCTGAGTCGATTACTTTGCCAACCTTAGAGTCACCACTTCCATCGTATGAGTCAAATGCTCCACCACTGAGTTATGGACACACCATAAAAGATGATGATGAATCTTGGCTGCTCAATTTAGTAAATGAGAATGATGACTCGCTTGACTTAGTCAAGGACCTAGAGTTCTTTAAGGACACTGACGACATCATAATCAAAGAAATTATCGAGGGTTTATCTGAACCAACTTTGGTAGAGTTTGAGTCTGGTAACCGAGTGATTCCTTTGGAAGAACTCCGTGTACCTGTTTTAGAAACCCCTTGTTTAACTCTGGGTGTCTTTGATAGTCCTCTAGATCCTCCTGTGTCGTATCCCTCGGGAGCATGTTTAAAAGATTGTGCAATACCTCACTTGGTTTCTCATCCCTACCTAGATCCTTTCTACCAGGACTATACTCTTTCTGGTCCATGGCCAAACTTAACGACTTTATTGTCGTCTAAGTTTGGGGATTCTTACCCGATCACGATAGTCTCACGGGTACTACAACATATTTACACAAATGTGAGACTATCCTTCACTAAACGCTTCGTGTCTTGGGTAGATCCACAGATGTTTTGCCTATTGGTTTATGGAGCTGATCTTAAGGTTTGTTGACTCATCTGTATCGTCTGGCTGAAGAAGTTAAACTTAGCGCTTTCTGGGAGGCAACCCATGCATAGGACTTCTGAATCTGGTAACATCTTTTCCCTAATCCTGTTATTTTCCATAGTCTTCAGAACATTGAGGACAATGTTCGGTTTAAGTTTGGGGATAGGGGATTGAATTTTTAGTCCTTATTTCAAAAATTCAAAAGGGTTTAAAATTTTTAATTTTTGGATTGGAAACGTGAGTCTAGTTGTTTTTGCTTGTTAATAGTTATAGAGTCTAGTTGGTTGTACTATGCTTTTGCTAAAGGTTTTTCCATGAATTTCGAGTCTTGAAGTTGTCTGTGCACTAGCCATGTGAGTGTTAGATAGGTGAAGAATAGACTTTTCTAAGAGAACTCAATCGATCATTAGTGGAGACTTAACCCATGTGAGATTCTGAGCCTTTCTTTTGCTTTGAGTGATCTCTTCTGAGCTAATTCTGAGTAGAATGAAGAGCTACTCAACCTCGCAATATTCCTTAGAACTCAGTTGATCTCTTGAGTTCAAATTTTACAACCACTAGGGATGTCATCAGGAATGCAAACCTTCTCTTGTAGTCTGAGAAACTTGAAAACAGTGTCAACTATAGGAAGATAGGAAATTCATCATTTAGATACCTGAGAATAAGGCATGAAGCAAAGTGAATAGAATTTTACCCAAGAAAAGAATAATGTGAAGAAAGTATTTATGTATTTTGAGTTTTATTACCAGAGTCAATATTCAAAAAAAAAAAAAAAAAAAAAAAAAAAAAAAAAAAAAAAAAAAAAGAGTTTGTGTAGTTTGTTTGAGTGTTTATCCCTTGAAGTTGTTCTTGAAGATTCGAAGACGTCGAGTTCTCGGGAGTTCTAGTCAGATCCTCATTAGTGTCTATCGACCTCTAGGAAGCATTGTTAGATAGTAGATCAGGTGAGAAGAGTTGGTTAGCTTCCCCATTCCATATTAGTGGTTGTTTCCTTCTTTGAGATCAGTCGTCCACAGAATTTTAGTCCGTCTTTTCAAAAACTTGATGGGCCTAAAAGGTTACCCTTAAAGGTCTCCACCCGCAAGTATACGGGCGTCAAGTAATAGTTCCGGTAAGACCGGTTCGTTCCTCAGAGACTAAGTTAAACTAAATTCTAACCTTAAAACTATTGAGATTTAAAATTGGTTTGATGGTGGTAAGTAAAATAAAATAAAGATAAAATATAAAACTCAAAAATAAATAAAGAAATAAGTCGGTATTCAGAAAAAGGGAACCTAGGGTTTTCGAATCCGTCTTCCTAATAATTCTAACGACAATTTAATTTTGATCTAATTAGAGAGTTCTTTATATAACTCAGGTTTTAGTCCATGAACGGTCTAAAAACCCGGAAGATTTTATCGTTAAAATGGTAAAAAACTTTAATAAATTTATCGTTAAAATAATTATTATGACTTCATCTAAAACCCTAGATATAAAAGACTTAGCTACTCATGCTAGAAACGATAAATAATTTGAATTAATATAAGAAAAAGAAGAAAGAAACTTAACTTTTCTGCGATTTTCCTACCAAACAGAGCCTAAGGAGTTGATTTCCGTCTGTTTTTCCTGGAAATCTGCCAAACGCACCCTCTGGGAAAACGATTTTCTCGTCTTCCCGGAAATGGTTTCCCTCTGGGAAATTTATTTTCTCATCTTCTTCAACCTTCTTTCTCTCTCTAACCTCCTGTTTCTCTCTTTATCTCTTACTCTAATCTCTCTATCTATGTTATCTCTTGCTCTCTCACTAAACAGGAAACAAAAAGAAAGAGAAATCAAACACAAAATGGAGTAGTTATTCAAAACCGAGTCTCTCTCTCTCTCTACAATATCTCTCTGTCTCTCTCTAACTTTCTCTCTTCCTCTGTAACCTCTCTCTCTCTCTCACTAAGAAACAAGGGTTTTCAAAGAAAAACAAAAATCAAAGTTAAAACAATTCGAATTATAAGCTCTCGGTTTCTCTCTCTCTCTCTCTCTACTTTCTTCTTTAAACCGTGATCCTTCAGCTCTCTGTTTCTCTTCTCTTTTATAGACTTTTGTTGCCCCAGCCAATCTCTATTGTTTCTGTTTTGATTCGAATTCAATCCCAGCTCTCAATCGGTTTCTCTCTCTATTAAAGTCCTAACCACAATATCCTCTTTCAATCCATCTCTCTCGAGTTTCTCTCTCTAAATAAACTGTTTTTCCAAATCTCTCCCTATCCATTCCTTTCTGTTCCCACCAATCTCTCGGTTTTGATTTAGCTTTGAATTTAAATCACCTTCTCTCTCCTGTTTTAACTCACAATCTTCTTCAATATCAAAACAGAAATGGAGGTTTGAAACAATGAGGTTGATGGATCCAGCTGGCTACATCGGATTGCTCCACGGTGGGAAGCTTCAAAGACCGTCGGATTCACAAAACACGGATCTGGATGGCGGTTAAGCTCGGAAGCACCGTAATAACTTGCTCGCGGGTGTACCGGATCTGACGCTCTTTGAGAATACTGTGACCCACCTTACTGACCGAACGTAGCCCACAACTCTTCTGGTTCGTACGATTGTTTCCTGGATGCATGCCATGTGTCCGTCTTGTCGTTTAGTCCACCAAGTTTGACCCGAACTTTGACCTTCTCTATTTTATTGATCCGGACTCCGATTTGACTTCCGTTTTCTCCTACGGGCTCGTCTTGGACTCTACTTTCCATCCGAACACTAATCTTGACCAAGAAGTCAGATTCAACAAATGACCAAAATGTCCCTAGTCTGTATTCTTTCCGACTTTATCCGTTTTGCACGCGTAACTCTGTAAAAGGGTACCTGAACATAAAAGAGAATAATTCGTGAGAGTAACTGCTCTAGAGAGACTAACTCGTCTAAATTAAGAGACTTAGATGGGACATTTCCATGTCTCATCAGCTGTCCTGTCCTTGGTCGTGGCTTTCGCTAGCAGGGCAGTTTTCGTCGGCTTGAACTCGACTAGTTTTCGCTGGGACTCCTCCCATGCCCCCGGTCGTGGCCCTAGCTACTAGGGCTGTCTTCCTCATTTTAAGCATGAATAGTTTCGCAAGGACTTCTCCTTATACCCCCGGTCACCTTCATCGAGGCGGTAGCTTTATCTTGGACTTCTCCTTGGGGATCCTCAAATACCACGTTTCACTCGAGTAAAGAGTTGAGTTTAGCTAGGACTCCTCCTTGTGAAGCCTCGGGTTGCAGCCGTAGCTACCGGAGCTACCTCCTTTGCCGGCTTGAGCCGATCAGTGTAACTAGGACTTCTCCTTGGGACGTTGATGAGGGGTCGGTTTTTACTCGAGCAAAGTTCAGTTTAACTAGGACTGCTCCTCAGGACCCTCAATTGTTGTCGTGGCTACAGAGGCTATCCTGTCCCTGATCGTGGCTTTCGCTTAGCTGGGTGTTTAAGTTAGGGCCTTTGGTCGCTGCTCTCACCTACCAAGGCTGCCTTTAGGTCCCCTGGTCTTGGCTTTCGCTGTCAGGGCTACCTGCTCGATTCAGAGCGAGATGAGTTTAATTAGGACTCCTCCTGTTGTAGCGTTTTGTGCTAAAAATTATTTTTATTTTATAAGGTAAAATACATAGCTAGTATTGCTACTTCTTTTACTGAATGGCTTTATTCAAAAACGGAAGATAGTAGGGGTAGTGATGACCTTAGTTTTTCAGCTCTGCATATCTGTCGTCGGGTCATCGTAGAAAACCTTGTCCCCTCTAATGGTGACTGGGTTCGTGTCTTCTTGCTCGCAGCCCTGGGCGGAGACGAGATAGCATTCCCAGGCTATTTTCTGGTCTCCCCTGCCCGTCCCGATGAGATTCATTCCGGAATCGGGAACTTCATCATAAGGTGGGTCATGGAAATTATTTCTCCTGACTCCCTCAGGAAATTTCCGCCCAATATGATGTTATAAGCCTACATCTTATCGACGATTGCGAAATTTAGCATTATCGCCTTTGCTGATTCTCCTTCGCTGATCAGTACTGGTAGGTCGCTATGAAGGGATTTATACCCTTATACTAGTGTTTATAGCGGATAACGACATCTAATGTCTAACACTAGTATCCCCAAGATCATCATGCAAAACTAGTAATTAACTAATAAGAAGATAGTAGATTACCTTAATCGGTATTTCCTTCGAACTAGTTGAATAGATTAAAGAAGATCAAGAGCTTCAAACGTAGCTCCTCTACTTGGGACACCGAATAGTGTATTTAATCTCCCTCCTTGAAAGCTCGCTAGCACTCCAATGGTGGTTTGATAATAAGAAGATCTTCTTCTTGCTTGACTAGAAGATAGCTTGGGAATTAGCTCACTTTCTCCTCTCTACTTGATGTGGTAGAGTAAGAAAGCTTAGAGAGAAATTCCACACCTTATTCTCTGCCCTAAGAGTGTTTATATAGAACCCTAATAAGAATCCACCTCCTTTTAGGTTTCCTAAAACACCCTTTAGAATAAGATTTAGGGAAATTGTCGAAAATAGCAACTATTGACATTTTCTCAATTCCCTAAGGAGGAGGTGTCCAACCACCACGAAAATTGGCAGATATAGATCTTATTATATCAGCAACTAACCCTCCAAAATTCAGCCCAATCCGAGTCCTAGAAGTACCCGAATCGGTCTAGGCCCAAAACCCTTATTTCGGGCCTTTTTGCTATCTTTTGCCCAAATTCTATTTAGGCCTGTGAGATATGTTTATGGGACATTCCCAATGTTATATCACACTCCCACTAGTCATATCATCCGATTAAATACCCATTCTTATGTGTAACCCGATGTAGGATCCGATCAAAGTTAGCCGCGAATTACTTCGTAATTCGACGATCGTAGTTGGTTTCTAGCTAAACACTACGACCCCTAAGTCAATCGGACTTGATGATCTTCTTCATCAATTGTCCTAGCCGACATATTGCTCGCATTGCCATCTTGGTCGAAGGACATCTCCTTCAACTCCTTCAGACTCCCACTTTACTTAGAACAAGTGCAATGCCTCGATTCCCGTGTCAATTTAGTATCCCATCTGATACGTCACGTCATTCAGACTTTCTTGATCTCCGAGTACAACTATAAAAGACAAACAATTAATTCTTAATCCGTTTGAGCGCGGCCACGCATTTTCAGTTGTCACTCATCAAGTGGCCTTGAGACACTTTTGACCTAATGTGATTAGGATGACACAATCCATTCTTGCGCTCCCACTTAACTTCATGTCTCTCCTGTCCTTCCCAGTATCTGTCTTTATAGCCTCCTTTTACGGCGCGGTGTTTGACAGAACCAAAGTCGGACATTCCTTACATAAGATGAGTGGAGCACTCATGTTTTGAGGAATCTCTCCAATCTTGTCTTTTGAGAAGTATTTGACGTTCATCAAGAGTGATGTACTTCTCATTAGAGGGTTATCCAGTGTATAAACCTTTTAAATACCCACGTAGTCGAATCGAATACACTATTCCTATAGCCCATGAAACTGCGCTATCCCATCGACTCCCGTACTAGTCTTCACGAGTCATTGTTGTCCATGCAATGACCTGGACTAGGGATTTGATAATAAATATTCCAAGTTCACTTAATAGGGTTTCATTCATCAGATCACGTATCTGACAAACCTATTCGGAATGTTTTATCATCAATGGACTATCGTTTAAACACTAAACCAAATTTAGACGATTGCGAAGTTTAGCATTATCGCTTTTACTGATTTTCCTTCGCCGATTAGTACTGGAAGGGTCGCTATTCCATCTGTTTCGACCTGATTCTTTCTGAATCCTGTCAAGCAAGACTTATGTGAATTATCTCAATAAATTATACACCGATTGTCTCTGAAACCTATTTGGAGGCTGTCTCGACACCTAGTACGAAAACTACTATAACTTTTCGCTCGAAACTCCAATTAACTCACCATTTGAACCACTAGAAATTAGACAAACAGACCTTTCCAACCATATAAGTTACACACGAGATTCATCATCAATCAATACCAGATTTACTTTTAATCTAGACCGATATACAGTAGGGACTGTTCTGTCACCTTATACGAAAACTACTATAACTCTTCAGTCGGAACTCCAATTAACTCACCGTTTGAACCACTAGAAAGTAGACAAACATACCTTTCCAACCGTATAAGATACACACCGAGATTCATCATCAATAAATACCAGATTTAATTTTAATCTACACCGAAATATTATCTTCTATAGAGGTTTTATGGAATTTAAGATAGAACTAATATCTAAATCATTCAATCATTCTTTATAGAATTTATGTGATTAACAACACTAAATCTATCATGGAATAAATTGAAAAAGCCTAAAAAAAGAATTAGGAGATAGGAAATCAACCTCTTTTTGCCTTAGATGACATCAAGACCACAATCATGCCTCTTTTTCTCTCTAGAGAACTCCATCTCTACCTCCTTTCTTCTTTATTCATTCTTTCTCTACTAAGGAGTGGCTTGTTGAAGATTAAGAAGATATACCAACTATATCATAAACAATACATAGTTATCTTCAATTTGTTCATCAAAATCTTCTCCAAAGAATACCATTTCTCTTTCTCTCTCTAAGTTTTGTTCTAGATCTAACCAACCCAATTTTTCCTTCTAACCCACTTCTATTTTATGATACTCAAACCCACACTAACTTACTCTTCATATTAGGCCCAAACTCAAATTGACCTAGAGTTTTGTTATTTCCACCTAATATGATATAAATAAGAAAATAGGGGTGTTACAATCTTCCACCCCAAAAGAGTATTTCGTCCTCGAAATCAAACATACCACAATCACAAACATTATGCAATCAAGTGTAGCAAATGCTAGAACATAAATGTTATACAAGCACATGAAATACAACACAACTGAAGTCAACCTGTTACACGGTTGAAAAGATTCATACAATACAACTTCCCTTTTGGAGGGGCATAACCAATTTTTGAGGTCCACAAGATAGCTTCACTTGCCATCCGTGTTTGCATCGACTTAAACCTCTTAATAGACAAGGGATACCACACATAAAGGGGATCTGTGCAACATGAGCACTTCACATATGAGCAGGAGGCGAGGCAACCTCTAGTTGGTAAATTACTTCTCAAACTAGAAGTATGTGGTCCACAAGAATGAACTTGTGTTTGCATCGATCATCATGTCGAGCCAACCACCTATAGATTACAACCGTCAATCCATATTAGAACTCAAGCCCCTGGTCCACTAGGTTGTCCAATATCACATTGACAACCCGTATTTGCAATCGACCCATGTGTCGAGCCAACCGGTCTTAGTTCAATTCATTACTTCTCAAACTAGAAGTATGTGGTCCACAAGAATGAACTTGTGTTTGCATCGATCATCCTGTCGAGCCAACCACCGATCACTTATGGATTATAACCGTCAATCCATATTAGAACTCAAGTCCCTGGTCCACTGGGTTGTCCAATATCAAATTGACAAGCCCGTGTTTGCAATCGACCCACATGTCGAGCCAACCAGTCTTAGTTCAATCCATTAACGAAACTCAAGATCATGGTCCACCAAGTTATCCAATATCGCATTAGTAACTAGTGTTTGCAATCGACCCACATGTCGAGCCAACAATTCTTGGTTCAATCCAATAAGTAGAACTTAAAATCATGGTCCACGAAGTTGCCCACTATCACGACAACAAACTCGTGTTTTCATCGACCAACATGTCGAGCCAACCATTTTCAGTTAACATTTTCTTATCGAAACAAATTTTTTTAAGTTGATTCATAATCAACTGATACACTATCACACAACACACATTCAAACAACCCAAAACCCCATAAAAGTAGGGATTTTCACTACCCTCATGTATATCATAAATATATGTATTGCTACAATCACAATCACATACCTTAGGTTTGACATCACGGTCAAATAAGACATTTACTCGCACGCATCACAAACAAAAAAGTACATCACATCAATAGCCATTATCCTCCCCATGGAAAATTTGCACTCACAATTTAGATTCGAAACAGAAAGACAACTTCTTTCAAGTTTTCACAAGAAAGCAATTCCAAAAGCACATTCTAGATTCAACCAGTTGTGCAAGACACCAATTAAAGTGTTCCTAACAATGACGTGTCTAACGACGACAATCAAACCCACAATACAACCCTAGGTACACTAAACCTAGAGCTCTGATACCACTTTGTAGTGCCCCAAATCCCAAATCTCATGATAACGTCTTGAAATCGAAGATTTGAGACCTTCAAACTGGATCCACGAGCAACGCCTACCATGAGTGCACTATCAACACCTGAAAAACAAAATAGTTGGGTTAAAACCCAACTGCAGTAGATTTCTTCAAACCTAAATCTCGGGTAGGCAAGCTCAATCCCCAATCAAGGAAACATTGCATTCATATTCATTGTTGACTTTATCTGAAATTTAACGGTGAATACTAACATAATATAACAGATTTATCCAATCTCTCTCAAAACTAATAATTTATGTCATTTGATTAATTATTAGGTTTTCAGGTTCTCGTATTTTAATCTAATACTAACCTTGATAATGCAACAATCTTTCCTCCTTTTTTCCAGCAGATATAAAATATCATTCCTTTAACTAAGGTAAACCTTTATAGCACCAAACTTGACATATACGTCGACAAACATATTATGTCAAAAGTCACAATCATCAAGCCCCTGTTCAGGTATCTCAGACCAATACAAAACAAACATTAACCCTTATCAAGAATGACAAACAAGTTCACCAAACAATTCAAGTCAACAACACATGACAAGCTAGAAGGGATGATGGGCACAGTACATTCTCACGTCTTGCCTCTTTCTCTCTCTAGAGAACTCCATCTCTACCTCTTTTCTTCTTTCTTCATTCTTTCTTCACTAAGGAGTGGCTTGTTGAAGATTAAGAAGATATACCAACTATATCATAAACAATACATAGATATCTTCAATTTGTTCATCAAAATCTTCTCCAAAGAATACCATTTCTCTTTCTCTCTCTAAGTTTTGTTCTAGATCTACAAAAATGCTCTACACCCCTTTTTATATAATCAACTCAACCAACCCTATTTTTCCTTCTAACACACTTCTATTTTATGATACTCAAACCCACACTAACTTACTCTTCATATTAGGCCCAAACCCAAATTAACCTAGAGTTTTGTTATTTCCACCTAATATGATATAAATAAGAAAATAGGGGTGTTACATTTAATGTGCCTAACATAAAGAACCGACTCTCCAGAGCTGCCTAATTTGCCGGCTTGAGCACGATCAGTTTCACTAGGACGTCTCCTTGGGACCTTGGTGAAGGGTCAGTTTTACTCGAGTGAAGTTTCAGTTTAACTAGGACTGCTCCTTAAGGCTTCTGGTCGTCTCCTTACGTACCAGAGCTACCTGTTTTGCCGAAGCAGAGTGAATTTAACTAGGACACCTCCTTGGGGCCTCTGGTTGTCGTCGCGGCTACCAGAGCTGCCTGTTTTGCCGAAGCAAAGTGAGTTTAGCCAGGACTCCTCCTTGGGCCCCTGGTGGTTGCTTTCACTACCAGGGTTGTTCTTTAGTCTGTGACCTTGTCAAAGTAAAGCCGGATTTGTGCCTAACGGAGTAGGACTTAATCTGTGACTTTGTCGAAGCAAAGTCGAGTTTGATAGGTGTGTGTACCTTAGTGATAGGCCCAAAATAGCTCTATTCCCCAAGTGTAGGGGTCAAGTTATAGTAAAGTTTGTAAATCAGGAAATCGTTCCAAGGGACAAGTAATTTTATCTAAATCTTAAATTAAAACCCCTTTCATTAATTTTGATTTGTTTTAAAAAACTATTTTAAAAAGAAAACAATAAAAACACTAAAGAAGAGTGAAATCAAGGTTGGAAAGAAATCTAGGGTTCTTGATTCCACCACATAAATGGACTATCTAAAACATGCATTCAATCAATAAATTCCTTTGTTCATATATAACTCAAAATCTAACATAATAAACTATTTAGATTCCGGAAGATATTCTTTAATAACACATTTCAAAATCATTTATATTTTAATTGATTATCACATAAAAGTTATATTCCTTAATAATCATTCATCATCTAATAAGCATATCTCATCTAATAACTTAACAAAAGCATGAAATATCTCACTATGAAACATGAATAAAGACAAGGTTATAAGATCTATATGAAATAACAATTAATAGACATTGAAGCTTAATACAAGGATTCATTAATTAATAACATATTTCAAAATAAGCCCAAGTATGGGTTTCCTCTACATCCTAGATACAAGATTAGCTACTCATGAAATCTAAAGTAATATTCATTGAAATTCTAAAGTAAATGGAATTACAAAAGATAATGAAAAGAAATCACCAAATGAGATTTAGATCCATAGCTCCTTGTGCCTC
>BEHA01000267.1:951873-973797 GCA_002897215.1 Eschscholzia californica subsp. californica
GATTTTTAGTGAGAGTAATGAACTAATTATCAAACTAGATAAGTATAACCAATATGAGTAAGAATTACTCCCTATTTTTCATGTCCTTGCTCCGTCACTTCTGACATGAGATCTTTGTCTGAAGAGTTTTGCAATGAGTGAATAGTTCAGTCTCATCTTTTGTTGGAGTTATTTGCCTTTTTCAGTTATGGTTTCCTGCATAACACCATTCTAAAAAGAAATATTTAAGAGTTAAAAAACTTCATGTTCTATCCTAAGAGAATCTTGATCCTGGACTCTTTCCGTTAAGAGAAATCATAGAGGTCCTCTTGTTTATATTCAATACTGTTATTCGGTAATGGAAATTGTTTTTCTATTTCGAGCCTATAAGTTTTGAGTCGAGCCAGGCATTGAGTCAGCTCGAATCATTATAGTATGAAGCAACTTTAATATTTTCATGCTTGATTGAATAAGAAAGTGTTTAAGAAGTTAACTTTTGGCTTGGCTCATGTTGTGTTCGTTTATGCGTTGGTTCCTACCTAATGTCTGGAACGGTAAGAATTGTTTTATCTTGCGGTATTAAAGCCAAGACTCTTGCTTAAGTTCATTGTTTTTTGTCGCTAGGTCGACCAAGTGACAGAGTTTCAATAATTATTATATTCAATGAGAGCGACCACTTTTTCAAGCGTTCCATTGCCGTCGAGTTGTTGTCATGGCATTTGTGTGTGTTGGTCCTACACACACAGAGACTAAAAAGGTGTCTATCGGGTCCAGGGACCAGGGTGCTTGAGAGATACTATGAACCAAGTAAAAATTAGGTATTATGATGAATAAGGAACTTCTCTGGTTGTTGTGGTTGAATTGATCATCTCCGACTGGAGGTGATCCGTTGGTTGTCCTGCTTTTAGTTCCGGGCTGCTTCATCTCCTTGTTGTTCGTGACTGAGCTGCGACCATTGCCGATCCCTTTCTTTCTCTTTCAAGCAATAGATTGGACATGCTTCGTTACTTAAGTTTGTTTGCTCCAAATCATGGTTATGATAAACAGACAAAAGTTAACCAGTGAACAAACTAAACCTAATAGCCAGCTGGTCAGAAATTGATGATATGCAATTCATAGCTTAATAGCCAGCAATTTGAACTTAATAATAAGTCATTTATATTTTAATGGGGATGACAGACCCATGTTTTACATGTTATGATACTTACTCTCAGCGCCGGTATAAGGTGACGAACTGGTTTTTCAATCAATTAGTTTTAGTACGAGCGGGGGAACTACGTAAATTGCAATATATGTGCCTATACTCCATATGTTTATTGTTATCATCAAACGTCGAACGGTCAAGTTGTTCACAGGAACGTCGGTTGTGATCTATACGACCTATTTATAGTAATTTGGGAACGGATCGAGATTGGCTCAATCATCATAAAACTATATGAAATATAGAAACAAGAGTAAGATAATTATAATAAAAGCGTGAGGGTAAGAAAGCTCTCCTTGTTATCGCTGTTGGGTTCCCGTTGTTGTTCCGAAACACATTTACGTGCAAGAAACAAATAGAAGTTAGTGGTGAACAAATCCAATTCCGATAACCAGCATGTTAGAATTTCATCATAAGAGATTTCGAATTTGATTGGCAGGTTGGAATTTAGTGATAAACAATTTAGAAATTTCAAAAGTAAGCAAGCTAGAAATTGCGGCAAACGAATTAGAATCAATGAGATAGGCAAACTCGTGTCCAGTGTAGTCTTAGAACTAACTCTTAATGTCATGGTTCGGAAAATTAAATTGACTTTTCAGTCAATTTGTTTTGGTGTCAAGAGCCTACGTATGCAAACAGATTACAATATACAACTATACGTATGTTTTGTTTTCCATGTGTCATAGAAACATCAAGCGAGGTAAACCCGAAGTATTTCAGTCAAGTTTTTCTCTGAGGTATAGATAATATAATAGGATTATACGATTTGTTTGTAATCGTTAGGAGTTTGGTTGAGATCGACCCACGTTTAGCGCCTCGTCGCGAATTATAAGAAATAACAAAAGGAAAGCAAATATTTAAATAGTAAGATAAAGAGAACTTCCCTGCTGGTCTCATCGAGAAGCCTTAGCCGTGGTTGATGAGATGATGGTGGCAATGTTGATCTTCCTCTAATAGGTAACTAGACTCCTTATAACGGTGAGTATAGATGCCCCTCAGCAGAGATTGATTTCTCAGCTACGATGATGAATGTTGCCCCTCAACTAAAATCGTTTTCCCCATGGCAGTAGGGTTCTTCTTTCTTATCCACTAAAATTGCCATTACCTACGAGAGTCCTCTTTCTCTCTCTAGATTTCAAACTAATGACCGCACACCACACATGAAGGTTAAGTTCTTTTTCTTTTTATTTTGAATCATGAAGGTTAATCTGATGGTAGGGGTGGGATTTTGGCCCCGAAACCCAGAACCCACCCATGACCGTCCGAGTTCGAATATGACCGTCCGAGTTCGAAGGGTCCGTGACCGTCTGATGCCTGAATCGGTACGTAACCGCCCGACCAAAAGAGCGTCAGCAGACGGACGTGGGCATAAGTCCTTACTCGGTGATCCGACCGAAGCCGGTCGCTTATATAGTCCGCTCGACCGAACCCGTGCATACCCGTCTGTTTATCCTACCCGTTATACCCGCCCGCCTATATGGTGATTTTAAGCCTTTAGATTGGTAGGGTTAGCTATAACCGTTAGGTTTCTAAAGTAAAAATATATAACCCTATAAATCACTTTTCTTAATCTTGTTTTCGCCTCTCTACTTCTCTAGTCTCTCTCTCCTCCAAAATATCAATATCTCGTCAGTAAACTAAGAATCCACAATGCACCGATCGGAATCCATGAGAAGAAGAATATAACCGATCGTAATCCACGAGAAATCTCAATGATTATCTTTTAATTTTGTATGCATTTACTTTTTCGAATTGTAAAGTGGGAGTATAGAAAGTTGTATTTAGCTACTAAACAGTTTTAATTTCGAATAAAAATTTATTTATTTGTTCGTGACCGGTGCCCAACCGACCGATACCAGGTTTGTCCGACTATCAAAACGGTCACAGACAGACATTTTGTTGGAGAAATATCCAAAATGTCCGCCCGTTTTGTCCGGATGTCCGAATGGGCACTTAGGACTTGTGCCCATTCCGTCCGGCCCCGATTGAGTTAGTGTGCGTTTTCCGCCCGTTCGGATCGATTCCCGCCCTTATCTGATGGTGCTTACTGGAATTCACTAATTTCCAACCAAGATAATGGTGCACTAGTTATGGTCGGAGATACCATCAAAGCTTTCGAAGCTTTCACTTTCTACAAATTTCACAAAACCAATCAATCGAGATATCAAAAGAGAAAATAAACTTGGGTTGAGAAGGAACCTGGCCAGATTCAACCCTCGATTGGACTATAAGATCTGGCAAAAACAAAACACCGTTCTAGTTGACGATGTTGGCTTCGCCCGCTATTTGATTCAGAGTGCTCCTTTGATCCTTGAAATCTCTTCGCCGCAAGCTTTAATGACTGGATAGTGTGGTCTGTGTTTGCTTCAACCGGTATCAGTCAAGTCATCGTGGATCTTATTTTCGGGAGTGATGTCGGCTTGCGCCATATTTATCTTCTTTATTTTTTATTTTTCAATTTTCGTTTCTTCATGAAGTTCATGGGAACCAGATTAATTTGTCCACTACCATGAATCTTTGGTTTCCTTTCTTGTACTGGGACAAATGAAACCTTAACCGAGAATTCTAAGCTTCCAGAGGCTTTTTAGTGGAAGAGGACGGTTGAAAGACCTAGCTCCTGAACTTTCCTTCATTTCTCTCACTAGAAAGGAGTTTCTCGGGAACACAGACTTCAAACAACTTTTTCCCGAGAAGAGGGTTGTAGGAACCGAAACCCTATTTTTTTCTCTTACCAAACCGAGTTTTAGAAAAACTCACTTTCTGCCGCCGTAACCAGCAAGGCGAGAAGAAGGAATCCCTTAATTGAATAGGTTAAATCCATAATTAATAGTAATTTTGATGTTATTGGTTGATTTCGTTAACGTGATTCAAGAACACGAATCGTTAAAGATGAACATGATTCAAGAACATGAATCGTTAAGATTTAGCTGGACAGACGCCCCCCTTCTTCTGGCGCCAAATGCTGATGTCAAAAAATGGTCTTCCGTTATATGAGCATGAAAAGGGAGTTGATGCATGACAGCCTCCTCTATGATCGAATATTCCGTCTAGATGATCCATATTCCTTCGATTCTCACTCCTTCCATTAAAGAACTGGGGGGAAAACCTGCAAAAAGAAAGAAAACCGCTCCGACGCTCAAGCCAGTCAGATTGCTCTTTACAGTAAAATAATGAGTATTGAATGATCCTTTCGGGTGTGGAGTCTTTTAGACTCATCTGGCTAACCTTGAAGAAGATGATGATATGAGGCCCTTTTATAGGTCGAATTGGGGTTTCCCTTCGTAGTTATCCTGTATCTAGGATAAATAGAAATATCCTATGTGCAAGGATATTTCGTAGATATCCTGCCGAGGTGATAGATCTTCAAGGAGATATTTCCTCCCTTAAGACTCTTGAAGCCCAAGCTTGCTTAAACACTTCCAGATATGTAGCCGACTGAGATCTTTCTGGAAGTTTCGGGATTAAGTCGGTAGGTCGCTTGGCGCTGCTGCCTCCCCAGTTCTGGGCGTAAGACACTGGCTGAACCTGTGCGGACCCCCCTTACTCCTTTGAAGACCCCAGGGCTAGTCTGTCCATTCCAAGGGCGTTTTGCTGGGATGGTTTCTTCTGGTCTACCTCCCAGTTAGGGGAATATTCAGTGGACCATCAGGGGATCAGGTGTCTTGCTACCTTAAGCTGGGTTTACCCAGTAGACTTCAGGTATGATCTTGACTCTTTAGACATTAGTCAACGTTTGGACATTTTGTGCATCATCAGGTGTCTGTCGAGTATTCTTGACATAATCAGGCAGGCTCATGAGGCAGGACTACCCAATGAGGCAAGGTGTCTTCCAAGTAGTTCTGACGTAAACCTTTAATGAGGTAGATCCAGAGCTCTTTGGCGAGGTTAACCTAGTGCTCGCGGAGAGGCACGTTGCGATTCAGGGCTGTCAGTCAAAGAAAGGCTTATACGCCGAGTGCACTTGACGCAAACTTAATAAAGGCTACTCAAATCGAGGCAGGATTGTAGAGTAGGACTACTGACCAAGGCAAGGCTTATACATCGAGTGCTCTTCGATTGTAGACTTTTAATGAAGCATGTTGTAGTCAAGAAAGGCTTGCGAAGCAAGGCTACAGATCAATGCAAGGCTTACACGCCGAGTGCTTTTAATCGTTTGCTTTTAATGAGGTGGAGCTAGTGCTTTGATCGAGGCACACTTTTTTAGGCCATGCTTGTCGTTCAAGGCAAGGTGAGTTTGCCGAGTGCTCTTGATGCGGACTTAGCTATTCTATCAGGGTGGAGCTCCGCTGATGAATGCTTCTTTTATCTACAAGGGTAAGAGTATTACCCTTTATAGATAGTTTATATTATTTTCCACTTTTATCCATAAGGGTAAGGGTATTAGTACCCTTTATAGATAGTTTATATTATACCTACATTATGTTTGGCGTGGCCAAAGCTTAGGGTGTTTTGGCGAAGGGGGGGCTTGCCTTGTTTGAATGCTCGAGTCAATGTATGTTTGACTGTCATGAAATGTTTGAAATCCGTGAAGGATGGTACACTATTTGTCCCCCCAGTCCGTGATTAGAGCTTGAGAGGGTCTAGGGTTAGACTAGGGTTTGTGGCGTTAGAGCCCATTGTCCGATTTGCACAGCCAAAATATGACTTGAATCGAATCATCATTGTATTTCAAATAATTTTATAGTACTTGAGAAATATTCATGTGGTACGAGCGACGTCGTTTTAGTATGAAGTGATTGTTCACTTTTGACGTCGAGACTTTTACATGTACTGACGGTAGTGGAATTAAAGTCTGAAGCAATTCAAAGCTGTCTTGCAGAGCTGAGCTGACTTTGGATATAACTGAATTTGAAGTAGTGCGGGGCTGCCTTGCAAAGCTGAGCCTGACTTTGGACAGATTTGGGGTCTGAAGCAGCGCGGAGCTGGCTTGCAGAGCCGGATTATCTTCAGGTGGGCTACATGTGGAGTTGTGTTTATCTTTGTTCGTCTCTTGGAGAGTGACGGGCCTGAAAGGGTACACCTAAAAGGTCACCACCCGCAAGTATACGAGCGTCAAGTAGTAATATTCCGGTAAGACCGGGGTCGATCCACGGAGACTAAGTGAAACCTATTCTAACCTAGAACTAGCACATTTTTCTTTTCAAAATTGGTTTTGGTGATCGAATAATAAAATACGAAAATAAGTAACAGAAATGAACTCAAATGGGGGAGAAATCTAAGATTTCTAATCCATTCAAACCATGCACAAATATTGACCAAAATCTCATATCTTTATGAATCAATGTCATTAATCTTTTGGCAATTCTAACTATTACCTATCAACTATCATGTATCCGTCATTAAAGAACCTAACCTAAACATGACGGGATCAAGATTTATGAAGGATAAGCAATGAAAGATTTAACACGTTTCAACACTTGATTATCGCCTAAGAAACATTTACCATTAAAGATTTTACTCTAAACATGATAAATCAACTCGATACTATACTCAAATGAGAAAATCATGAACTGCAAAAAATCAATGCATATTACGCTCTTAAGCCATTAAAATGTAAGTCTAAGAATCATACATAGTCAAAACTTCATCAAAACCCTAAACTAGAGACTTAGCTATTCATGTTCATAAAAAAGAGTTTCATTATAAAAGTTAAAGGCAAAAGAAAAGTGAGAGATATCACCAAATAATAGACATCTTTATGATGGTGATGAACCTTGATGACAGAGAATAGCAAGATGGTGGTGATGGAGTGCAATTAGTTTTTATCGAGTCCCTCTCATAAAGACACAAATAAAACTCAAAAGAACCACTCTCTTTAATCTCCCTCTCATAAAAAGATTAACAAGTTTTGTCCCTTTATGTCTCTCTCTCTCTCTCTAACCTTCTTCTTAATGTTTAACTCACTCTATTCTTCTTCTTTTTTCACTAAAACAGCAAGCAACAAAGAATATTATTCAGTTATTTCTCTCTCTCTCTCTCTCTCTCTATAACAATTTGAAAACTTCTTTCTTACATAAAAGGATTATATCTAAAGAAGAAAAAAAAAATATGAAGACTCTGTTCAATCTCTCTCTCTACCACTCTTTGAAATTCCAAACAGTAAAACAAAAGAATGAGAAAAGAAAATGAATATCCCTGTTTTAACACCAATCCCCTGTTTCTGTTTATTTCTCAAGTCTGGTCTTCTTCTCTTTCTAAAATCTATCCTTAATTCTCAGAGAAGAAGAACCAGAAAATCAATCCTACTTGAGCTAAAGAGATGATGACGCTCCCTCCAAACCGAGATGATTTAAAGTGATGATGAGTCCCCTATTATATAAGAAAAGAAAATCGAATCTCAATCAGTAGCATATCTCTTCAATCTTCTCTTTCCTGTACTCCATTATATTATACTCCTCTGATTTCATCTCTCTGGAAATCCTTCTCGCTCCGATTTCATCAATATCTCTCTACTATTTTTATTCCTTAGAAGATAGAGATGAGATCAAGAGAAAAAAAGAATAATCAAATTTCCTTCCCTGTAGAAGAAGCTCCTGCTCTCTCCCCTGTTCCTATTCAATCATTAAGAAAAATATTCAATCTCTTTCTATCCTTTTCAAATCAACTGAATCTTCCTTTAATCTCTGTAAGGAAACGAATCTTTGTCTATCCAATTTCATCTTTGATTTTAGAATTTTTGAGTCTAAGGTCCAAAAATAGGGGGTAATTAGTCATACATCCACTCCTAAATCAATAAATAATATAAAACCAAAATAAACAAAAAATGAAAAATAAGTCCAAAAATTGGGCCCCATTCATTAAGTCAGTTATTTTTTACCATTATTGTCCTTTTGTAAATATATTCTAACCCAAAGTAAACCAAAGGTTTCTTGTGGTTGAGTTAAAAAATTTATTGTTTCCATAAATTTTAAGAAAAAAATTTATGGTGGATATTTATTGTCAATATTCTTTTCCAAAATAAATATTTGTCAAATTCATTCTCAATATTTATTTCCAAAATTTATAGTTGTCAAGACCAACATACCAAATCAGTAGTTATGTCCTAAAAAAGAGATGTCATTCTCTTTCCCTCTATATCTTTCTTACAATATTTTTATCTCTACAAACTATTTTGTCTTGAAAATCATTATGAAAATTATATATTTTTTGATTAAATTTCGAATCTTCTTAAAACATTTATTTAGTTCTAACAACATCTTTAAAAGTAACATTTTTATCACTTTTTTTTGTAAGAAATGAAGTTGAACTTCCTATCACCGCAATCTTCTTGTCATAAAAAACATAATGGAAACTGATAGTATTTATTTTGCTGACATTTCAGTACTTTTCTAACATTTTATTAATTCTATTAGCATAATATGTGTGCCATATGTTATGAATTAGTTAGAGTAAGTAAATAAAAGTTTGATTATTTTTCTAGCATCTTATTGATCATAACAACATTCTTAGACATAAAAGAAATTTGAAATTTCTTCTAGCATTTTACTGATTTTAAAAATACAATTATATACTTAGACTAAAAATACTTCTAAGTTTTTAAAACAACTTAGGTGAGGACTCGGCCTAACAACAACATAATAATGTATCATATGTTTTCTGACTTACTTACGTTATGTTAACTAAATTTTTAACATTTCTCTAGCATTTCTTTGATTCTCCTGTATTACTAAAATTAGGAGAACAACATTTTAAACTTTTTTTTTTTCGAATTTTCTTTATTTTTATCTAACATATTTTTTGAGTTGTTTCAATTGAAATAATTTTTAATATTTTTCCAACATTTTATTGAGTTTAACAATATAATTAATTATATATAACATGTGTTATTACTTGTTAGAGCAGGTGAACAAAAGTTTGATTATTTATCTAGCATTTTATTGATTCAAACAACAATTGAGTTACTTAGTTTAGATTAACAAAAAAATTCAATTTTATTCAGGCATTTTACCGATTTTAACAACCCGATTATATCTTAGCAAAAAATTTAATCTTGTGTTTCATCTAAAATATGCATGTAAACTATATATTATGCTGACATTTTTCATTTTGAACAACATCATATGATTTGTTAAAAGTTTTGCATAAATTTTATCCTAGCATTTCTTTGATTTTTGTATAAATTTTGGCAACTCTACCAACATCTTCTAAATTCTAACAAAGAATATTGTCGACATCGTTGTCGTATTTGTAGCATTCCTGTAATATCTTCTAGTATTTTCATTAACTCTCAACAATTTTAACGTCTTTGATGATATTTGTACTAAAACTTAGAGTAATTAAAATTAAGAGAACCCCATTAAAACATAATCAATTACCATATAATCCATTACAAGAACTAATAACTTCAAGATTTTTTCCCATTTATCCTTCAATTCATCTAGGAACATCCAAGTCAATTTAACCCTCATCTTTTGCGATTGCATTGATAAATCTTTGGCTAACATCTCGTGTGAAAAAGGTTTCTAGTTAGCTTCGACCACAAGTTCATCCACGTGCAAAATCAAATACAACCACAATCTTGCCTATAACTTTGTAAAATATATTAGTGTTCAAACAAGTGTTTGTAATTCATGGAATGATAAAATAAAATAAACGTAAAAGAATCGAAATGTAAAACTTCACAGAAAATCTGTGCAATTGTCGATAAAGTCATTTTTTTTAGTCAAAATGTTAGGAAAGCATTCCTTTAAAAGGAAAAAAAGCAACTTTTTGTAGGGATAAAAACTTCTTATTCAAGAATTATTTTCATGAAACTGAAAAGGCAATTTGTATCTTCTAATATGAGAAATTTTATTTAACCTAGGATAGGTTAGGTAGTAGTAGAGAAAAGAGAGGGTAGACATGTAAATTACTCCTGGTGGATTTATTTTTTATTTAGTATTATCTTTGGATTTTAAACCCTGTGACCCTGGGATTTTGGACCTAAAACCCATCTCCCGTAAATTAATGAAGAAGAACAGATTTAGAAAAAAGAAAGTTATGATAAAAGAATTTTTTATGGAGTACGTGAACATTTTTTTTCTGTCTGATACTGTAGCAGTGGCAGATTCGGGATTAATGCGTAGGGAAGGCTAAACTAAAGTAAAAAAGAAAAAAGAATTTTATGGAGTACGTTCAACGTTAACTTGGTATATTATATATTACATTTTTAACTTAGAAACAAATATTTACAGTAGTTACTTTTACTTTTTCTTTATTGTTGAGTATTAGTTATTTTTATTTAGAAGAACATATTTTTTCTCTTGATAATTTGTAATCTATTTAAACAATGAGTTTTTACTAAGTGAGACGTTTTGCATAGTTTTACATCAATATAAATGATCGATGCGTTTTTCAAATGAGATAAGCAAGATTTCGCGATTTACAACCATAAATTTGGTAATAATACGGATTATTAGCTCATTACAAATCATTCAATAAAATATTACCACATAAAGACAAACACTTTGAACACAAAAGTTTGAAAATTTTGCCCAACAAAATTACCAGAGAGATATTTAAATTTATATAGCATACTTGAGCCTTTAGTTTTTTAGACAATTTTAAATTGCAAACTTGCAATACAATCCTTTTGGTATGATGTACTTTATTTCGTAAAAGTGAAAATTGAAATTGTTATAATTTTACCTTTAAGAAAAACTTTTGTCTAAAAAAAAGTCAATGAGGAAGAACAAATTTAAAAAAACAAAGGTTAGGAAGGTGGTAACTTAGAAAAAGAAAATATGGACAAAAGATATAGCTGTGGGACTTGGTCTCATGATGTATGCAGCAAGGGTCTCGACTCCAACATCATCCTAGCTCTTTGCAAATGGACTAGGTGCAATAGTACGATTAGATTGTGAAAGCTACATAACTCATTTGTTTCCCTAGGGGCTAGTTACCACTTCTTCTCGACTTTTGTGTGTGTGGGGATCGGCCACTAATGCTACGTTACTGTGTCTTCTTAAAAATTTGATTCCGAGAGTCATTACATTTTAGTCCGTGGGTACAAGACACCTTTTTATTGGGGGACGATCGAGGAGAGTCTGCTCTGTGTTGTGAGGTCATTTAGATGTTTAATACTCCTATATACTGCTTATTTGGTTTACCAGAAAGAAAAAAACAGTCAAATGTTTTTTATTACATGGGTGATTTTGTATGTTTGTCTTTTAAAGTAAGATAACAACCATATGGCCTTTTAACGGGATAAACACTGTGCCCCTTGAGCACGAATGGCCTTTTGAGCACGAATGCCCTTTTGATGTACTAGAAGGCCTTTTTTCCTTATTTTTTCTTGATTTCTTTCCTCAAAAAGAACATAGATTGATATGGTGTCAACATATATGTGAGTAGTACAAGATAATCAGAATTAACATATGAATTAAGTTGTTTCTTTGTTGAAATATATGAATTAAGTTGTTGAGGTCTGTTAGTTGACAGTTTTTTTTTTTTGAGGTCACTCACACACCAAGTAGTACATTTCAGTTTCGCTATACATTTTGGCTGACTTGAAAATAAAAATATTATATCAAAATATTTGGGTTAATGAGAAATAACTAAAAACTACAAAAATCACGAAAAAGTTGAGCAAATGAATATGATGTAATTCTTTGAAACAAAATTGTCAAGCGAAAAAGAATACATAATAGTGCAAGTCGAGCCGTACAAATTTGGAATACTCAAACTCTACAATAGATGAAATACTCATTTGCAAAACACAATTTGCAAGTACCAGATTGCAAAAAGAACAAAATTCCGCAGCGTGTCAATTTAAATATAATAGAACTGCTACAACATAGTCATTTGTGACAAACATTTACTTGAAGAAAAAATGGTACACGAATAAATAATGAAAGAAGAAAATGTTTGAAAGATAGTAAAAAAAAATCTAATTATAAATATATAAATTGGGCTTTTTGAGCTTACCCTCTCAACAGTAAGAGCATTTCCAATGCAACACTCAAACTCTAGTTTTAGAGTGCCACATAGGATTTTTTTTTAGAGTTACTCTTTAAAATCCATTTCTAGCACAAAACACAACATGATCTCTGAAATTATGTGTCAAGATTTATTTTAGAGATCCTCAAGAAGATATTCTAAATTTAGAGTGTCCTCTTGAGGATCTCTAAGTGCCACATAAGCAAATCGATTAAGTTTATTCCAAAATATAAATTTTTATAGTTTTTTAGAGCATCTTCAATGCAAAACTCAAAAAAATCTCCATTTGTCGAATTCCAATTGACATTCTCACTATTGGTTGAAATTCAAATATTGATGAGTTGGACAATTAGAGATATCTCAAGAGGGTATTCTAGAAATAGGGTGTCCTATTGAAAAATCTCTATTCCACCTTCGACACATCATCTTTGAGATCTTAGTTGAGTTTTGTATTGGATATGATTTTTTAAGAAAAACTTAGAAAATTCAATGTGACACTCCGAGTTTCTAAGATTGAGTTTTGCATTGAAAATGCTCTGGTGTTGCATTGGAGAAGACTTTGCAATAGAGTATCTCTAAATTACCAAATAAGAAAGATATCATTTAGAGATCCACTTTTCACACTTGACATATAGGATTTTTAGAGTTTTCTTGCGTTGGAGATGCTCTAATTAGTAATTGAGTTTATCCCCTCCAGTAATTGGTAATTGAGCTTACCCCCTCCAGTTTAGATTTTTGTCAAAACTACTAAGGACATGTTCGGGATGCGATAATAAAATCATAAATTAAATAACATACAAATAAAATAAATGTTTATTAATCATATTTTCGACCAAATCAAATAATAAAATAAGGTAGAATAACTATTAGGAGTCATATTGAAGAATAATTGTTTTTGGTCGTCATAATTATTTAACGTACTCCAAACACTGTCTATTTGTTTTTGTCAAAAATAATAAATCTAACAGATTAAACTCAACATTGAGGGAGGTAAACTCTATTAGCAATTGTGAAAAATCTGAACATTCTACCCTAACTTTATACTATATCATTTATTCGCATGATGCAGGAGGACATTGAGAAAATGGTAAAATAGGCTGAAAATTTGCTTGAAAGCAATGGAAGTTGCTAACTTTTGTTTTTTTATTTACTGCTTCTATTGTGTTCAGATAAAATATAAGATTGGAGAATTTTTTTTATTTGGACTTAGTTGTTGAAGTTCAGTCCTCGGTGACCTAATTTTTTTGTTGAACAAAAGACTAATTTTTTTTGGGTTTTTTAGGTTTACCCCCTCAATACTAATTGGTAATTGAGTTTATCCCCCTCAATAATTGATAATTGAGTTTACCCCCTAGACTTACTATTTTAAGCAAAATACTAGAGTCATGTTTGGCGAAAAGGAATTGAATCACAAATTAACTTGTATACGGACATAATAAGTCTTTACTAATCATATTCTTGACTAAATCAAACATACTAAGGTATTACAATTACTAAAATAACATTACCCGATCATTACATTTGACAGTCAAATTCTTTTTTCACACACTATCAAACATTATCTTAGTGTTTTTAACAAAAATAATAAATTAAGGGGGGTAAACTAATTTATCAATTAATGAGGGGGGTAAACTCAATTACCAATTAGTATCAAGGGGGTAAACTCAAAAAACCCATTTTTTTTTTCGTGGCTCTATCATATTATATTATTTTACTCAAAGAAAGACGGCATTGACGAATTATTGCCGAAGGGCGGTGGCTGTATCGAATATATTATTTTACTCAACAAATAAGAGTTGTAACCTTTTGTAATTTATTTGATCAAAACAATAGAGTTGAATTTGTTTTTTTTATTTGAAATTGTCAACGGGTTGAAGGGCCCGACCCTTTACACAACTAATGAGTCAGAAAATGACGAATGAAACAATAAGAACTTATAAAGAAACATATCAATCAGCAAATTAAGTATGCCTAATTCTAATTACACCCCTCTGGTCATCTCTCACTAGCTTCTTTAATTCCTCAGGCATTGCTTCTGGGATCATCTCAATCATTCCATTTGCGGGCTTCATTTTTGAGAGGTAATCTGCTGCCTGGTTTATTTCCCTATACACGTGCATAATAGAACACTCCTCGAATTGCTCCCATAATAATTTGATTTCTCGGACCAATCTCTTGATCTGCCACAGTGGTGGTTTCTCTGGGTTTGTGAGGATAGAAACAGTAAGCAAAGAATCTGTTGCTATCTTGACCCGAGTTCTACCATATTTCAAAGCCAATTGGAGCCCTAACCGGACTCCATGCATTTCATGAGTTATTACTGACTCTCTCATTGTAATGGCTGCAGCTGCGACAATCGGATCTCCATTATAATCACGCAATATAGCACCAAAACCTCCATATGACGAATCAAAAGCGCCATCTGTATTTACAAGAATCTGGCCAAGTTCAGGACCCTTCCATTTACATGTAGTTGCAATTTTCATGGTGAGTGGGAGTGTTAGATTCCAACGATCCATGATTAGCAGCAATGCCTCGCTCGTTTGGGTTGCTTTCTGTTTCCATGATGTCACTTTAATCTTGACCGCTCTTATCACTTCCTTTAAGGTCTCTCTGTTCGACCTTTCCTCGCCTCTAAACACCCTGTTATTTCGTTCCTTCCATATGTAGTAAATATATGTTGTAAACACCAGTCCTCCCATTCGGCCAAGGAAGTGAATTTGTTGTTTCTTTTTGTAGTATCATTCACTTAGCATTTGTGCCGATCTATATTCAAACGATGTGTAACCTTTTGTAATTTATGTGATCAAAACAGCAGAGTTGAATCTGATAATACTACAACTTTATCTAGCATTTGTCATCAGGATGATTATTGACACTAGAGAGTGCTTTATCTAAGAAATGTCTAGAATGATACCACTTCATTTGTATACAATGCATGTTTCTCTATTAATCCTCATTTCGTGTTAACAATATCTGCTCATAATCTTTCTCTTACGTCTAAGGTAGCCGTAAACGGTAGCTTATCGGATCAGATATAAGTATGTCCGTATCCGATAAGCTATCTGATATCTGAAAATTATCCGACGGATATTATATATCTCGAATCTGATAATATTAACGTAAATCGGATATCCGAAACAAAAATAAAGTATTATATTTTAGGTTTAAATTTTTAATCATTAGATCTAAATTATAAATCTTAACCATACATTTTATATATTATTATTAATAAATTTATTTTTATTATTTTTTTATATTACTTATCGGATATTGGTGTATCCGTATCCGATATCGGATAAGCATATTCCGAATTCGTATCTGATATCCCAAATGTCAGATATCTTTTTAAAATCCAGATACGGATACGAATCGGATCTAGACCAATCTAGAATGGGAAGTATGTGAAATGAGAACAGAAAAGTACAAACATATGTGGATAGTGGTTAAATCCCTATACATATCACAACAGATTAAATCAGGAGCAGAACTTGGCATCTAAGACCTGGCTAGTTTGAGTCTAAGACGAATTGTTATCGCATACTACATATGAATTGTAACTTAGAATAGTCCACCACCCTCTGGTGTAACGATTGGACACCCTTCTTAAGCCCATGAGGTCGTGGGATCGAGTCTCGGTGGAAGCAGTTGCCATCAAGATTTATCCTTTGTAATTTAAGGTTATAAATAATGTAACAATTTGTCGGGCTTTAGGCCTCTTTCATTCTCGGTTTAAATTTGGTTGTTATCGTGCTTATTACATCTTGCATCAATGCCTTGTAACGATTAACGTAGATCATAGTCGAATTCTCAAAAAAAAAAAAAAAAGTTAACTTGGAATAAAACTGAAACAAAAATATTAGCAATAAAAACAGTAATACCTTTTCTTTTACTACCAATAAGATCTTCTAAATTTATATTTTTTCCACATACATGGGCAGTCTATAAAATTATATCATCTCACGCAATAGCATAAAAAGACATAACATTGTCGCCGGCTGATATAGGCATCACCATACCCAGTAGCCTCGTTCTACATGGTGCAAGATTCTTCCTTAGTACTAGCCTGCCCTAGACCACTTCAAAATTCTCCATCTAGTATTACTAAGTGCCAAACCCATCCAAATGACCTAGCCAATATGTAAAACAAGATGTAGAGTTATGATCTAATTTTAGAAGGTTTCTCTTACTAATGTTAGACCAGTGATATGAGAAGCTCTACCCTTGTACAGACTTCTCTGTGCCATTTTTTAGTTGACTGCAAGATATTTCTGTTCGGTAATTGGAATTTTAAATTTCAGGATGATAGGATGTTAGACCAGTGTTATGAGAAGCTCTACCCTTGTACAGACTTTTCTCGTGCCGTTTTTTAGTTGACTGCAAGATATTTCTGTTCAGTAATTGGAATTTTAAATTTCAGGATGATAGGATGTCCAAGAGTTTGTATTGAGATAGGTGTTGCAACAAATGATTTCAAAGCCAAGGAAGATTATGTGGTGGAAGATGACATGAAAAGAAATTTTCACGTGCAAGGTACTTGATCGGAGAACAAGTTTTCACATCATCCAACGCCTTAATAAAGCTTTTGTAGGATTCGATATCATTTGGTGTTGCACCTATCTCAACACCAACTACACTGCTCTCGACTTACGCACTACTTATGCTAACTAACCTAGGTCTGCTCAATACAAGGTTTTCCCTTGGCATTGCCCTAGCCTAGACCACCCCAGGCTTCTAACGGCTAATCTAGGAGCCAAATCTACCCAAGAAGCCTAGCCAATATGTAAGAGAATGTGCTATGCTGTTATGTTAACTCCGACTCGGAAGGTCTTCCTAAACATTGTAGAACTAAGTGCCTTCCACATGAAAGTTGAAACATCTGTTTCAGATCAGAAACATAGTATAACAAAAAATAAAAGAAAAACATAAAAAGGAACTAACAACTGATGGCATGCAGACGGACGGAAATGCTTAGAGGACTCAACTTGGAGCTAATATAGTAAGCCATATTTAGAAAGAGTAGGTACAGAGTAAGATCTTTATATAAAGGTCTTTTTGGTTTACAATTTTGTGATGGAAAGTGTCTAGCGTATAGTAAATGCACTTGGTTTACAAGCTCGTAGGTAGCGAAGTTGAAATTCAATAGCTAGAAAACCGACATACCAGTGCTCAGCTAAAAGTTCACTAAGATGAGAGAAAGTTAACTAAATATATCTGGTTTCTATCATGTTCTAAATTTTAGAAAAAAAAAACTGCTGATATTTTTTGTAAACGTTCGAAGTTTTCATTTCACTGACAAGATACAAATTGTGTTTGACAGACCAGGATTTCAATTCTTTCAGTTTATATAACAGTGAATGAGAGTTCTTATCACTTCGATAACTTGAAACTAATCTATATTAGATGTATTTTACAAAAGTTTCACCCAATGCAGCTACAAAAATAGGTTGGTCGTATGTGAGTGAAAGCCACTCTTGCTTGAGGTTTAAGGTACACAAAACTTCCCAAGAATAGCAAGTTGAGACCCTTATCCCTACAAAGAATTTCCCCCCGCTGAAACAATGTTTGTTTAACTATATGAGCTGAATAATTGGAAAGGAGCACATAGATTTTAAATACGACAAAGTGGGAAATGGAAGAGAATGTTAACAAACCGGCTAAATGAGATTAAGGATTGCATGATTCTGTCTCTTACTTAACCAGATGCTTGTGTTGGGGCGAGGAATGCTACTCATCAGATTCTACAGTTGGACTATTTGTGCAGCTCTCCTTCTTATGAAGTTCTAATAACTTTTTCTCCGGATTGCAGAGTCCTGTTAAGAGACAAGTGTTGGTAATTTTCCGTCACAATAACAGTTCACTTTTTCCTCAGAACAGAAGGAAAAAAAAAAAACAGAATCGGTGCACGTCTTCAATACACATTTTTTTATAAAAATAATAACAAAAGATGCATCTTAAGCTTTTTACTTCAACAGAAGGACAACAGAAACATTTTCATATTTCAAGTTGGTAATATTATCTTTCAAAACAATAACTTGATCAAGTCACATGGATATTTCTTTTTACTGAGTCTTGATATATGCCTATATCAGATATGGGCATGTGGATACTTGTTAGATACTGGCTGTCACTTCTGATGGGTGCAATAAGAGATTTTGTATGTACAATCTTGAACACAACCGAAGTAAGACTCCAAGTTGCCTATAATGTAAAATATTTGATGAAAAAGGATAACTTGTAAGTGAAAATGAATCGCTTAATAAATAAGTGAAGGAATATGTGTACGCTGTATCTCTGTTTTTTGGTTTTTTAGGTTGTGGTATAAGTCTGACTCGTATCTCACACATACTATTTTCTCATGTACTAATACCAGCAACTAAAATAGGATTTTTTTGCTGAAAAATCGAAGTCTGACAAACTTATTGGAAAATGATTGATAAGATATGATAAGAGCAATGCAAATTAATTAACTTAAAAAGCGGTACCTGAACATGTAGGAATGTCCCAAACTGCAACTGATGTTGGTGTGCACTCTGGCTCACATAACGCTCGGTTATCCTCATGGTTAACATTCATTGCAAGCATCCATGCACCAATTGTAACATCCTCATTACTAAACATGCGGAAACTGTAATTTAAGCAAGACCAAATTTGTTACTCACTACATGTACGTTTTGAAAATAGATGCAGGTTTAAGGCAAGGTTACTACTAGACCTATATGGCTTAGATTTCATCTCTTCCAAATGGGCATTTCATTTTGTATAACATGGATGAATAGAAAATTGGATGTACTTGCCTGTCGTTTCTTAAAGCGCCTAAACTTGCAACGACTTCTGCAGATAAAGCATATATGGGACCGTACGCATGAAGAAAGTACTCCTTTCCAAGCATATAAGAAAGAGGCTCATACCTTCATGAAAAAAATGATCTAATCACTTAGTCTACATAAGAATATCAACATGATCTAATCATTAATGGATTTTTAGGCATTTACTAGAAAAAGAAGGCAAAAGATATAATCTAGATTTCAGGACATGTATGGAACAAACCATTTGAGTTTGGGGTCAGTGAAAACTGGACCTTTCTTCAAGCACCCAAGGTAAGTTCGAGGATTTGGACGTTCTTTAGCCAAGAGCAGGGATAGGCGATCTGACAAGACAAAGAAAAAGCAGATTGCAATCACAAATTGTTACACTAATCGACACACATGCAACATCAAGTTTGTTGAAGGAAGTCAAGGAATCAATGTATGTTTCCAGTTAAATATCGGTGAGATTAAAAACTATATACCTGGCCTCAAGTATATGTCATCATCAGCTTTAACATAGAACTCAGAGTCAAAAAGTGCATAAGCAGCTTTGAAGAAAGCCAACCTGCAAAAAATTATATAATAAGCATCAGTCTGTATCGACAACTGGAACAAGAAGGGAATGTTTAATAAGCATCTTTGGCACAAACGTTTTATATGGGAGTTTGCTGTATCGCTCTTCAATGTCTAAGAGCATGAAGTCGTCGTATTCTGCAACTTCCTGTTTAAGCTCTAACATCTTTGATTTATCACTGGTTTTTCCGATCACAAATCTGAAAGCTAAACCAGTTGACTCTTCCAATCTGTAGCCCATTTTCACAGTTAGAATGGTAAGACCTTCTGTTGAAACATAACTAAAAAGGAAAAACACTAGGACAATACATGGACAAACATATATCTTACGTGGACCCAAAAAGGCCCCAATGCAAGTCAAACATAGTTGACTTCTTTGATCAATTAACTTTTTCTTACCCCATTACGACAACCTCCATTACATTTCACCACATCCACCATCTCACAGTATTAAAAGAAACCTCAAGCATACAGTAGAAGAAAATATAAGTTCTAACCTCTCCAACTCACCCAGTATTTTTTTGTGCAAACCCTTAACGGTGGAAGACAAGATTTTAATGGACGAGTAGCAAAACCCCTTAATCTCTACATGAACAAGTTTTTCCCAGGGTTTCTGTAGTAGGATTTGACGATGTCGATGTGGTGAAACCCTTACTTTGTCTCCTTTATTTCGTGTTCATGATTTTCTAATTTGGTGAAAACAAGATTTTCACGAAAACATTTCGCAGCAAAAGTGTTAGGATGCACACAATTTCTGTGAAATTTTTTGGTTGTTGCCGCGAAATTTTAGGTTTATTTGTTGGATTCTGCTATGAAATTTACAAATGTGAATTCGACTCCGAATTTTATGTTTTTTTTATCTAACTTGTATATGCTTCGCAATGTTCTTGCAGAACATCCAATTCGACTCACAAGTCCCAACCATCCTCTTTTCAGGACGGAGCCACACCTTTGAGAATTGAATTTCCTTACCTAGGGAAATTATTTGCGACAGAGAAGGTATACTAACTAATCTTACTTACACATCCCAATTTGTTCTATCATTGTTGGAACTGTTTCACAAAACTCATTTTAATTTTTGCAGTTGTTTGAGTGAAAAGAAAATGTTGTTTGATGGTGCTTTGAGAATTACCGTAACCTGCTATGACCATAAAGAGTATGAAGAAAATAGGATTTACATGCCGGAAAAGAGACATCTTATAGCAGACACTTTTTCAATACCATGGTGCTATTATTCCATACAATTAGCTACACCTTTCTTCTAGTATTGAATAGTCTTGTAGTCTTGAAGACACTTCGAAGGATATCTATTATAATAAAACAGGTCAGTCGGTTATCCAGAGGATAAGTCTGGCTGCCCATTTTTATTGGGAGCTTGATAGAGAATACATCTGACGACTGATATAACATTCTCTTTTTGTAATTCGACTCAAAATAAAGGGGTAGTGATGTCAACAATTAAATCAGTTAAAATCTCCTTAAAATATCTCTCAACACCCGACGATTTTTCTCTTTCTTTTTTACTCTCTCTCCTTTTTCTCTCCCTTCCAAACTTCTAAATAACTTCCCACTCTTCCAGTTAAATCTTAATCTTTCTTCTTCTTCTTGGCCAGGAATTTTTTTTAACTATTGTTATCTTTAGGAATAATCTTAATATATGTGGTTTACCGGCGTAGCCAAGAGGGATTTGTCACGTCCGTAGGACGCGACAGAAACCTAGTAATGATATCGTGTCACGTCAAACATAACCGCTATGTTTCAGTCAAGCTAAATCACACTGTTTGTTACCTTCCGTTACTACGAGAAGGTCCTATGTGCAGCTTATGATTGTTGGTACAACAAGTTCGAAGCGCAAGCTTCACAGAGATGATGTCAGGCGCTATGTTGTAAAAGGCGACGCCAAGGCGCGCCTAAGCGCCCAAAGCGACAGGTTGCCAAAGGTGTCGCCTTTTTTTGAGGCGAGAACAACAGGTTTCCCCTGGTGGCCTTCAGACGCTTAGGCGAGGGCCTTTAAGCGCCCCAGGGGAAGCGAGAGGCGGCCCAAGTCGAGATAGGGTAGTGCCCACAGAATTTTTTTAATTTTAGGCTTTTGCCCAAACGGACAGACCATCTAAATCGACTTTCCTAATCTGTTTCTCTCTCTAACTTGCCCTAAACGAACAAAACCTCCATGACCGAGAGTTCTTCATCTTCTTCTCCACTAAACTAAGTTGATTTCATCATTAGGTAACTCGGTTTCTACCCTCTTCTTCTTTTCCTTCTTCTAGTTTCTATTTCTTCTCTCTACCAAACAGTCCAAACTCGATTTCCCACTTCTTTTTTTTTGCTGTTCTTAGTGATTTTCAGCAACTCTTTTTTTGTTTTTCACTTATTCTTAACTTGTTTGTTTACTCTTGACTTGTTTACTTACTTTTAACTTGTTTACTTACTATTAACTTGAAAAAA
>BEHA01000271.1:33195-54124 GCA_002897215.1 Eschscholzia californica subsp. californica
TAAATAAAATACCACAGCAGCTAGAGATTAGGAATTGACAGACAGAAATACAAGAGTATGAGAAAGAAATGGTTCTTAAGAGAGAGCGAGATTGAAAATGTAACAGGCGTCCAACCTCGTTTTCCAACCACTACCTACTGGGAAGTTTTAATAGCGCTCCATATGAGCTTCAAAGGCGCCTATTTCAAGGCAAATTTGAAAAAAGATTCCGATATCATGAGATGAAGAGTGTCTTTTAACACTTACACGAGCTCGTCAACACTTGGTTGCCCAACTAGTCCCGACTAGTTGATAGTGTGTCTTTAACACTTACACGAGCTCGTCGACACTTGGTTGCCCAACTAGTCCCAACTAGTTGATAGTGTTGACATATACACCAAAATCCTTGAAGTTTCAGATTTATTCTTAGAGGAGGTGGAATTCATGTCTTGTAACGACTAATGTAGATCGTAATCAAGAAGCCTTTAAAACTTCCAATTCCCTAAATAAAAACGTTTTTATAGACAAAACAAAGCTACTTGGATTCTTGTCATCATGAAAAATATCAAAATGACACACACTAAGTGTGGATCTTTCATCTTTTTTCCAATTGTTCCCATTTATTTGGATACCAACAATAGAAGCCATAGGGATAACAAAATTAAAATATAATCAACAATAGTTACAATACTTCACACATAATTACTATATAGTGACTTGTTAAAATAAAAATATAATCACATCTTAGAGTAGCAAAACATTACAATAAAACACACTAATCACCAAATTCTCACTCTTCTGCAAAAACCAGTCTCAATAGTGGGAAAAATCATGAAATCAGCAAATTTCACATTTTTCAGTGTCTTTCCTCTAAGAAGCTCTTCTCATCAAACACACACACTTTTCTTCCTTCTGCTCTTTAGCTCTGACTCCCGGTTAAGCTGGTTTCTCGCTTCAATAAGACACTGAATAATAGGTGCAAGTACGGAAACAATTAATAGAAACGAGGACATTTCAAAACCCAGTCCTGCTGAGAGAATTTCCTGAATTTTGAGATTCAGTTGATCCATTACTAGTTTTGCTAACAATCCCTTTTCCGAAGTACTCTGCAATCACAGAAAACCCATCTTTTGAATTCTTTACTTGTTGGAAGAACAGGTTGTGGTCTTTGGAATTCTGCTCCAAACTTTTCTTCATCTCGAAGACAGATTGATATTCGGGAGCACATTCAGGACATTCTTTCTCGTTGTCACCAAGACAGCGTTGGTGGAAAGAGTGCATACACATAAAATGAACAGCGGGTAAGTCCAGAGTGAACGTACATGCTGTGCACTTACTTAACTGGAAAATCCTAGCATTCGTTCTTAGATCTTGGATTTCCTTCCTCATGTTCAAGGTCTCCTCCTGCATAAATCGGAAATGCTGTTCAGTTAAAAACTAAAAACATTGGATTCATACTTTCATCATTTAAAAATACTAAGAAGCATTTGGTGGGTAAATAGAGAAATCAGTAAGTTGTCGTTCTGAATATTTCATTACTTAATTTTAAATGCTAACCTGGTATTTCTCAACAGCATGATGGTCTTCCTCTATCAACTTTGATTCTTTTTCAAGTTTTCGAGCAATATAATCCTTCACAACTGAAAGAGTCAAGCATGGATTTTTGGCTAGTGTCTGAAGAACAATAATAGGGGGTAATATGTCATATTTCTCAATATAAGTCAATACTTCCTTTACTTCTTTTGAGCAATCTTCCCCAAGCTCACCAAAATACTTCAGCAAATCTCCCCAAAGAGTTGGATCTCCTCCCTTGGTGGAATCCCCCAGCTTCTTGCAGCACGCAATCAATCCGTCATGGTCATGGGCCTGCATATAACAAGATATAACTTCTTTATAGAGCTTCATCTTCTCATACAGAAATAGCAAGCCTCCCTTGAATGCATTCATCTCACAGAGAATAATAGCCAGATCCACATCGTATAATGGATGCTCTAAATCAGATGGCCACCCCGTCTTAAGCAGGGATAGCCCCTTTTCAAACCTTTCTAGGCGTTCCTTTTCTTTATTTATATCTTTGACCTCTCCAACAACTTTCTCCTTCGATTCTGACCTAGGCATGCTAGCTACTCCAGTTGAACTTCTATCTCTAAGGTTGACAGCTTCGGCGCCATTTTCACGTGACATTGATGGGAAGTTTAAGTCATTAGAGAGGTATAGCTCCAACAGTGTATTGTTAATTTCTACTTGAGCCGGTGAATCTTTCACCTTGATGGTGTATTTCTCTAGAAAATCCATAAGGGACTTCGGATGGTGAATGAACATGTTAAGAAAATCAACTGGAGAAGGTAACATGGACAAGTATGTGCTGTTTGATGTCCCTCCTCTACTCGATTCTCCTTCTTCGGTGCAAAGTTTCATGAGTATCTCTACTGTCTCTACTGGCTTGTGCTCCACCAGAATCTTACCATATTCCGTCATGGTGATCCCAGCTTGACTTGGTTCAAGGCTTGAAATATATTCCAGTGCCTCTTGATATTCATCAAGATCTTCAAGCAAGATTTTCAAGTACCACTCATGCTTTCCTGCCTTTTTAGCAACATACATAGCATGCTCGTGGTAGCCTGCTGCACGGCAAACTCTTATAGCAGTTTCAACATCAAACTTTAGTTCTCCTGCACCATCTTCATTTTTTATGAATACATTGAGCTTTTCCACATCTTTCAGTTTTGTATAGCAGTTAAGAAGAAGAGTGGTGTGATCTTTCGACGCCAATCCTTTCTTCTCATGTAGTTTCTCCAAGTAATTGGTAAGATTGTGAATACGTTGCGCATCTAAAAACTTCTGGATAACATAAGAAGGTTCAAGGTGACCAATGGTGTGGATATATTGAGACATAGCCTCGTCATAATCTTGCTTTCCGTATAAATGATCCCCATATTTCCTAAGTACCTCAGCTGTTGCTGCTGCATCAGCTTGCTGACTTCGGACAAGATTGATAGCAACAGTATATAGATTCTTCTTGAAAAGCATATCCAACTTGCTTTCCATGTCCTTCTCTCCCACTGATATAGCTGTTTTGTCATTCATTATAAGAATTATGTTACCCCATTCACAGATCATGTGTGACACCTCTTTAGCAATTATACTGTGGGCGATCAATTTGTTCTTCAGATCATAAATGTTGAATGTGTATTTACCATTTCTTTGATCTGCAATGACACATAATAAATACCCACGGAACCATCCAATGAATTTCTTTTCTCCCTCAAAGGCCCAACAAGGACCACGACCATCAACTTCATAGAAGTAAACTGCCTCCGGTCGCCCAATTATCAACTCCTGATCATATAAAAAAATAACCTTCAGAAAACGAAAAATATATCGTGCCCTTCAGAATATATGGGAGAAAAACGATGCTACGTACCGAACGATCACTCATCGTGACACCATTAAGGTCACATCCAATCTGATCCAGGGTTTGTCGTCTAGGAGGTTGATCCTGCAAGTTGAACAAGCTCACAGAAGTTGGAGTCACAGCAAACAGTTGAAGGGCTTGACCATCAACTCGGAACCCTAGACCTGTAACAGGAGTATTGCTCTTGTCTGTAACGCCCTCCACCTGAAGCCTGAAACGGGTGATACGCTCACGTGCGACGTCCCCCTTAATGCAGTAAATAGAACCGTTGTCTAACCCAATTGAGATGAGTAATATAGGTGGAGCTTCTTCGAGGACTAAAAATGTTGTAATCTACAGGATGACACGGTTTCAGAATGTATTCAAGTCAGGCTCTGCATGATTCAATTATTCATCAGAAACAAGAATGCAAGCCCAGACTGGAGTACAACAATACCTTTGCTTCAGGAAACTGATTAGTAAATATCCGCAATATTTGGATGCAATCAGGACTAGTGGTGCTTGAGCCCTCTGGCTGCATCTTATCGAGGTCAAAAACTTTCAGGCAGATAGGTGATAACTGTGGAGATGTTTGTTCGTCTTCTCCAATAGTGATCAAGAAATTCCGTTGCTAAATGTCAAGAAACAAGAAACCCGTTAACTATCTGTTACAATGGTTAGACATCCAGAAACCGATTTAGTAGCACTACTAACAAATATATTCACCCCAAAATAGTTTGCAAGACGCTAGCTAACATTGTTGAATTAAGTTAGCTACATTAACGAGTTACTGGTATCAGCTCATATCATCGTCTCTAATTTTTATAAACATCATTTTGCAGGGAATAAAATGCTTACTGGTAACTCAAATGAAGTTGTTTTGAATCAACCTTCAATAACTACAACATGGGAGCTTTCAGGTTTACCCGTTTTCACTAAAACCCTAACGCTTGAGAAACGAAAGAAAATCAAACTAGATTATGATTTCACTGCGAAGAACAACCTGTGATAGTTCAGACCAAGGAATGAAATTTCGGTTTCGGTGGAAATTTCGGTCGGTCTAAAAGTGGAAACGTTTCGTAAAAATGTTTCGGTCAGTGTGGATATCTTACAAATCTACAGAAATGATAGAAATATGATGCAATTATGTATAACAAGATTATTAAACCATAATGAAACATAAAAATGATGTTTAACATTATCTATTAGTTTGAGGGAGTATTAACAATTACACAGTTACTTCCGGGGGTAAATTGAATAATTTTTTGGCTATAACACCCAAAAAATAACATTCTTACTGATAATAATTAACAAACTATGTTAGTTTGAGAAGGTATCGTCAATTACACATGTTATATTAGAGGTGTTACTAAGATAAAATCAATTTAGGCAGTTAAGTCAAGGCTTAAATCATTCAAATAGATTTAAAAAACATGGAAAACATAACATAAAAATCAAGAAAGATCCAAGAGAAATGAAGATGAAAAAGACGAATAAATGGATATGTTTCTAGTATTAGTTTCTCCGTTTTTTTTGCTAGACTTCTACTATGTCGGTCGAAATTTCCATCATGTCGGTGGAAATTTCGATATTTCCCACAACTTCGGTGGAAATTTCGATCATAGGAAATAGTTGTAAGTGTTATTTCGTGCACCTAATCTCATTTTAGGAAACGTTTCGCAAAATTTCGGTGAAATTTCGGGAAGTTTCATTCCTTGGTTCAGACCCACATCAATGTTTCTCAACTACTGTCCAAGTGAAAAATTATAACTTTACAAACTTACATCAATGTTTTTCTAACTAGTGTTAATAAAATCGACTAGTTTTAGAATATCAAGCATATAAATTGACTATTTGAGAAGATTCAAAAGATAATTGAGGAGGAATTTTACAAGTCAATTCAAACTACTTTGGCATTTTTGTATAAATTACTAACTTCTATAGTTGAACTCAAGAACCCTAACATTTACAGGAACTTAAAATTTTTAAATCGACCATGAAATTTGAGATGATCAAAAGAAAAAATAAGGGTTACCTTGAGCTGCTGAAGGAAGAGAACAGAAGTGGCGTGAGCTTGAAATCCATAATTAAATTTCAATCCACGATCTAACAAATTCACCATACCATCATCACATCCAACAACAATCTTACCTCTACCACTCGAACAACAATTTATCTTTCCAGTAACTTCTTCTGGAATTGATGATTTCCCAGATGTTTTCTCTTCGAAGAACTCGAATTTCCTCCATTGATACATTTTCTACCGCATCAACTGAGATCAAATCAGATGAATTAGTTTATATTTGAGATCTAAAATTAGTTTAGCCTAAGAATTTCGTAAACCCTAAAACAAGGGGAAGGAACGTCTCTATCTGTTTGTTGATTTCTGCACAATCTAGACCAAGGGGTGAAGTTTAACTTTATACTTTTAAATATTACTTTGTTACCCCTCTTACTAAAACCCCCACATTTTGATAATAAACTTACTAAAACCCCCACCTTTTCTAATACACTTACTGAAACCCCCACCTTTTCTAAACAGACTTGGCCTCTTACTGAAACCCCCACCTTTTCTAAATACACCTACTAAACCCCCACCTTTTGACCACTTTTTGACTGTTATTTGCTCTTTTTTATGCAATTATTTTTCTATTTAAACCCAAGTTTGAGACCACCATATAAACTTCACCCCTTACATTTAATCAACATATGAAAGAAAAAATCAGTATTTATTGGGGAAAACTTTAGAGAAACAAACCCCCTCTTTGTCTCTTCGAAAAAAAAACCTATTTGTCTCTCTTTAGTGAGGACACCTTTTTGTGGCTAATCATCTAGAAAAGTTCAAATTCTTAACTTCTGATAATATGGTTGTTTAAGCTAGACCAATTCTTACTAATGAGATTGTTAAGAGTGCAAAAACTATGTAAAGTTAGCATAAGTGTAGCATTAATTGCTCATTCTTTACTTCAAACACCACAAATATTAATTCTCATAATTGCTCACTAAAGAAGGATTACATTATGGAAATAACTTCCAAAATAACTCAGAGAGTACAACAAGAAGAGATCACAATCTTAATGATTTCTCTAACATAAAAATTAGTAAATTGTCACCAAGATAGAAGAACTCCCGTCCACACATATAAACATGTGCATGAAAGTTATTTAGTTCATGCATATGGAATTTATTTAGGGTTCCATTGATTAATCCATGTCCGAGTGGGACTCCAACTTGGTTAATCTTAATGATTTCTTCTTTAAGAAAGTAATGCTGTTTGGACCAAGTTGGGTTCCATTGATTAATCTTAATGATTCCTCTAACATAAAAACTTATTTCTTACACTGAATAAACATACTCCTCCATCCAAATCCACATTTATCAGCAACAGCCCTAAATCTAGAATAATCCCAATCTCTTGGGTAAGCACTACCACCACAAATAATCAATTAAGGTCTGAAATCCAAAGCTTTCTCTTCCAACTTATCATAATCAATATACCCAGTAGTTGAATTAACCTTATAAGGCAAACTCTCAAAGTAAATTGAAGTAGCAGAAATCTTTTTACCACCAGATGTGTGATACCCATGAGTTAAATGTCCACCAGAAGGAAGATCAAGTCCCATAATACGATCATGAGGGTTTAATAGTGTTGTATATGCAGCAAAATTAGCAGGACTACCAGAATAAGGTTGAACATTAACACCCCATTTATCAGAATCAAGATGAAATACTTCAAGAGCTCTTGAACGACATAAATTTTCAATTTCATCAATGAATTCATTACCTCCATAGTATCTGTTACCTGGAATTCCTTCAGAGTATTTGTTTGTTAAAGCACTTCCAAGTGCTTCAATAACAGCAAATGATGTGAAATTTTCAGATGCAATCAATTCAATTCCTCTACATTGTCTTCTCTTTTCTTTCTCAATCAAATCAAAGATCTCTTCATCTACTGTTTGAAGATTTGAATTACCCCAAACATTAACTGGATCCATTTTTACACTGAATAAACATGGAAGTAGAAGAGCTCAAACGAGTGTGAGCAAATCCTCTACAACCACCCTCGTTATACAATGCAGCACTTTGTCCATTGTAAATGAATTGATAACCACCATAACCCAACAATCCCTAACAATCAGAAACCCTAACAATCCCTAAAACTAATAATAAGGAACCCTAACAATTAACATAACCCAAACAAAAAATTAAACCATAAAACTAAACCCTAGAGAGAGAGAGAGTACCTTCGGTTTCAGTAATGGAGCTGCTCCCTTTTTCGTTTGCTGGGTGGGAGGTGCTCGGTACCGGGAGAGAGAGAGAACCTTCAATGGATTACAAGAGAGAGATAGAGAGAGAGAGAGAGAACCTTCGGTAAGGGAGCTGCTCGGCATGGTGGTTCTCCCGTGCTTGGTGGTCAGGTTATTTGCCCCCACGTGTTTTCTCGAAGGCGCCCAGTTTTTTGCATTCATAAAGGGTGGGCTTGTTTAACAAATGGACTTTTCGGTCAATGCACATCACCAACGGCCCCATGCTGTTAAATCTGACGGAAATTTTCAAAAAGGTGGGGGTTTTTATAATTATAAATGAAAGGTGGGGGTTTCAGTAATGTGCATATTGAAAAGGTGGGGGTTTCAGTAATTCCCCCTAAAGAAACCGATTCCGTAGGCCGATCTTGGGCAGATTACCGACGTGTCAAGACACGTCGGCAATTTTGCCAAGCTGGAGCGTGAAGAATCGGTTTCTTTATAATTTCAAGAAAGATCATTGATTATCATCTGCTTAAAAACACAGTCCCTCCAAACCTAACTATCTGGACCGTTGATCAAGATTATAATCACTCAGAACCCACCACCAAAAACCCTAGCTGCCAACAACCTTGGTTGGAGTGGTAAGAGGTTTAGTCTTCCACCTTAGACGTCAACGGTTCGAGACACGTTGACCATTCAAAAAAAACCATGGCTGCCTTTTAGTTCGATCTTCTCTCTCTAAACTCTCTATCTAAAATAGATTTGTAGTCAGACCTCCAAAATCGATTCCCTTGATCAACTCCATTGTTTGTTCCAGATAACCTTTACTTTTTCAAATTTTCCATTCATTCTTCAGTGGATTTTGAATTTCATTCATAGCTCCACTTTTTTTTCTAGAAGTCGTTCTACTGGAGTCATTGACTCATGAGAACGTTTCTTGGGCAAATGAGAGTGGTTTTCTCTTTTCGAGGTCACAATTTGATATGGACTGTCGATCTGTTTCGACGGTCTAGATCTAAAAGGAGCAAGGACTGCAATGAACATGAGTTATTTTCATAGACTAAAAAATGTCATTTTTCATACTCTAAAATACACGAACGCCATTTTGTACTTCTTGAGTGAGTTGGCGCCCTAAATTCACCTCATACCACTTCTCTATGTGAAATATCTCAAGATCACACTGACGAAGTAGACATATGAGAGTAGCCGTTGAATTTTCCCAACTAAAAGCTCCATGAGGATGGGTAAGCCTAATCAAAAGTTTGTTAATACGACTTATGGTGTCACCTAATGTATTAAGCGAAATCTCAGACGTTTATACGGCTAACACTAGGTTGTCCAGACCTCATGCCAAAACTAATAATGAACTAAAAGTTAGAGAATTATCAAAATTCGTTTTTTCCTTGGACTAGTTTTGCTTTCCCTCAGACTAACTTGATTGTCATTTCCCGAAGATCTAGAGCTCCACTTGTGCATATCCTCTACTTGAGACACCCGAGTGATTGATCTGATCATCTGCCTTTTGAGTTAGCTAGAATTTACTTGAGCAATGAAGATGAGAACTGCTTCCCTTATGACTAGATAGTTTGGGAATTGATTACCTTCTCTGTTTTCTGTCGGTGTAGTTAGAGAACCAGAAATCTTGAGAATTTTTCACACGATTTATGTCTAAACCATGTCCGTTTATAGAGACTTTTGAAGTCAGAATTTTATTTAAAATATGATTTTTAAAAACACCAGAAATAAATTTATCAAAGTTCCTCTGGAATTGGAATTTCCAAATGGGAGTTTAATCTCATCCGGGATTTCCCAAATGTAGCCGGCCCGGAGTCCCATTACTAATAGGGCTTTGTTGGGTTGTGCCCATGCTTTGGTCGGGCCACATGGGGTCGCCCTTAGCATTGCCCAGGCCATGCACCCGACCATCCCTTGGCCTGGGACGTTTGGCCCAGCTTATGTCATCTTGGCTCATCTCCTAGTTGGGTTCTTTCGATACTTGTTAGTTGGATCTTATCTTTCTTATTTATCGCATTCCCTCCAGTCAGATATTTTTCTGGTCGAGTTGACATTCTTTGTGTAACATGTTGTAAGATTCGTTCATCGTCAGTCGCGGTTCATCCGAATGAGCCACATATCGTAGTTGGCTTCTAGCTAGGGAAGTCAACGTGGCGGGTTTGGGACGGTTCATCCCCTTCACAACTCCGTCCCGTTAGCAAACGGGTTTTACCATTACCGTCCCAATAATTAGTCGGGGTAGATATTCAATTACCATACCCGTCCCAATTAAAAATTGCTAAATCATTACCGCCCCGCCCCGCCCCGTTTAATATAACATGAGTCGGATAGGGTCGGGTTCAAACAAAATATTTTGTGTTTTGTTTCACAAAAGTTATTTTAGTTTGAAGTAACATAACAATCCTTAACAGGTGCAAAAAAAAAACAATTAACAAAATTTTATTAGACTTTGAGTTTATCAATCATATACACTACAACTACTTAAATAATATAAAACATAACATAGTTAAATTGATAATATAAGATTAAAGTTTTAGAAACATAACCTTAAATAAAACATATATTTAATTCATATTGTACTAATCGGTTCGGGGCGGAGTTTTATTACCTAATACCAAACCCGCCCCGAACCCGAAATTTTTTTTTTTAACTTCATACCAAACCCGAACCGTTGAATAAACGGGTCGGTAACCCCCGTTCCATTAGGGGCGGGTTTGGGAAAAAAATCGTTGGTTCGGACCAAATTGCCACCCCTACTGCTAGCTAAACGTTAAGATCCCTAAAACGAGGACTTTTAGTGATCTTCATCCTTTGTCCTATTCAACAAATTAATCAAATTGTCACCTTGATCGAGTGTCTATCTTTTTTTTTTGAACTTTCCATACATTAATTGGAATAAACGTTATTACAATATTTATCAACTAAAATACAAGGGATATTATTCCACGTTTTGCTTCTATTCTTCTTTCTTGCCCATTTTGCTAGCTTGTCTGCCTGTGAGTTGAGTTCTCTTCTGGTGTATTTGAATTGAACTACTTCAAATTCTCTTCTGATTTCTCGAATTCTTCGGATGTGGATCAAAGATTGCCAGTGAATTGAATGCCTTTTATTCTGGATGTGCTTGATTAGATTCAAGTTATCACTTTCTATGATTATTGACTTGTGATTCTGTTCTTTCGCTCATACGAGGCCATCTAAGATGGCCATTGCTCACTTTCTTCACTATTTCTCGCCCTCGAGGTTTTCACTTGAGCTGCTATAAATTTGGATTATGAATTATGTGCAATTAAGCTAATTCCAGAATTGGATGTTACAGCAATAAAAGATGCATTAACATTAATCTTAATGAAAGGTGTTGTTGGCGGTTGCCATTTTCCAGGAGGTTTTTGATTGTTTTTCTCAGGTTTTTTGTTTGTTTTTGAAAATGCTTTGATCATTCTGATGATCTTATCAAGATCATTTATCTCATGTTGGAAACATTGGTCACATCTCACTTTCCATAAGATCCAAAGGATGCTCACGAAATGAATATTTTCATTAGTGTAACAAAGTTGGTTATTGTCTTGCCACGAGAAAATCCAATGTGAAATCGAAGTAATGTTTGCAGATATAATATTAAAATTAAACCAAATGTTCTTAGCCATTGCACAGTGTAACAGTGCATGTTCAGTTGTTTCAGTGTTCATGCAATTCGGGCAGGTGATGTTATTGTCAATGTATTTACCTATTCTATCTCTCACAGGGAGAGCTTTTGTACAGATTTTCCAGATGAAAATTTTTATTCGCGGAATAGTAGGAAGAGACCAGATGAAATTCCAGTTAGGCGAGTTAGGAGTGGGGTTGATATTGTTAGTGCTAAGATGTTGGTACATAGATTTAACAATGAAGTTACCTGATTTGGTGAGCTTCCATTTGAGTTGATCTTTACCCTCGCTGTTCACCGGGATAGCTTTGATCAGATTTTGAGTCGTGATATCAAAGTTGGCATTGAGAACCTCGTTGTTCCATTTGTTGTTCGTAATAAGTTGGGCCACCATGTTTGGACTGGATTGATTGATGTTCTTCACTGATCCATTGATTTCAGCGATCCAGTTGTCGTCCCATATGTTGATATTTTCACCAGAGTGCACTTCCCATGTGGCCAGATCATCAATGAGATTATAATGCTTCCTGATAGTTTTCCAGCTCCACGAGTGATGAAGTTTAGCTGGACCAGGTTTTTCAGAGTGGGGAAAGTATTTAGCTTAAAGGAGTGTCATCTCATTCACACACACTATCACTTAATTTGGTCCACGTAAGTGAACCAAGTTAGTTGTTAAACACGATATTTTTCTATCGGCGCCACAACTCTCGATGGCACCGCCTCTAATCTTCATCACCACCTCTGTCACCACCAACATCTCTATCCTTCCTCACCATCTCCCATCACCGCCACCACCTGTCTACTCTCTCTCATCTTTATCTTCGCTCTCTCACATCTCCATATTTTATCTCTTACCCACTCATATCTCTTTCACTTTATCTATCATTTGCCGACAACGACATCAAAACTTTGTTTGTCGACATCTCTTTCGTCTAGGATGAAATGGATAATCCGCAATAAAAGTCTTTATTGTCCCTGGCGCAATATAGAGACAAAGAAACTAAAAAAAAGAAAAAGAAATCAGAAGCTAGGAATAAAAATTTCGAACAAAACATTAGAAAAGGAAAAAAAAGAATAAATGGAAAGTAAGAAGAAGAAAATTTAGGGATGAGGAAAAAAAAATTTTACCTATGTCAAGGGACGCTCGGTAGCACGAATGAAAATAATGTGATCCTGTAGGGAGCTTTAAGAGAAAAGAGCCCAAGAGCAATTATTGGGTGCGTCTATATGGATCCACAAATCTAGACAACTTCAGCTCCTGCTCCCCCACACACACAGCCTTTCATGAAATTATACAAAATGTTTGATATTTCTTCCTCCAATCATCATCATCAAAAACTTCTTAGATTACTAGAAGGTGTTGACTGTTGAGTTTCTCGAGCTAAATAACCCTTTTTGCCACTTGAATCATCATAGTTGTTTATGATCAGATCACACAAAATATGCATTAAAATAATAATAGTTATAACAGGTGCGATGATAATAGCTAAATAACATGGCAAGAAAAATGTACCCATGCATGATAATTTTAAAAGTCGCGTATACTCCCAATCATCCAAAAAAACAGGTGCGAGGATTCAGGGGTGGCCCTGGGCCAAAGCGAACAAAGCGTCGCTTCGGGCCACCGGTTTTTAGGGGCCACCAAAATATTAATTTCTTTAAGAAATATAAAAGAAGTCCAACGCTCTAAGAAAATTATAAGGGCCCCATTTAACACTTGTTAAGTAAAAAGGGCCACCAAATTTGATGATCTTTAAATGAATGGTGGCCCAACAATTTGTTTGACTTATGAAACAAAAATGCTTTTTAAATATCCAAATCATGAAATTCCAATATCATTTCCTTTCTTCAAGCCAAAGTGCCAAACCAGACTGTTTATTCAATTCTAGAAATAAAGTCTATTGTTCTTTGTTGTAAGTTGTTCAATTTCAGAAGTACAAAAAAATATTTTATTTTCTATTTGAGTTAAAAAAAGCTAAACTCCCAAGATGATGGTGATTTGAGAGATTCATGTGGTCGCCTTGAAACCTTTTTCAAGCATAATGAGTCATATGACATAGACAGATTAGACTTATTCTCTGAACTGAAAGTGTTGAAGCGTCTTTTACCAAATGAGATCAAAAGACCAATTGAAGTGCTAGATTTTTTGAAAGATATGAAAGGTTGTTACCCGAACACATGGGTTTCTTATAGAATTTTGTTAACGATACCAGTTACTGTTGCCTCTGCAGAAAGAAGTTTTACTCAGTTGAAGTTGATTAAGTCTCATATTCGATCTATTATGTCGCAAGAAAGGTTAAACGGGTTAACTATATTACTATTGAGAAGGATATGGCTGGCAGTTTTGATTATTTGACGATTATTAGTTACTTTGCATCGAAAAATTTAAGAAGAACAAAATTTCAGAGATTGTAATTATAAAAAAAAACTATTTTCTTATATAAATATGATGAAAATATTTTTCGGTACTTACGACTTTCATGTAATACATTTATACGTTTTACAATTTGATAGAAGGAGCCACATTTTCAGACCTCGCTTCGAGCCACCGAAAAATCAGGGCCGGCCCTGCGAGGATTATCCCACATAAGAGAAGTGTGATTTAGTAACAAAAACTATAATGTCTAAATCTTCTTTATTCATTACCAAATTCCAATTAGTTTTGAATGAATTTGGTGAATTGGACGACCACAAATCAACATATTTCTTTCCTCAATGAATATAATATAACTTACTTATTTTCTTTCAAAAATAAATTGTTTCTAGTAAATCCACGTAAAAAGTGACTAAATATATAATGTGATACTTATTGTCACCAAACATGGCCTCAACAAAAAAAAGTTCTTTCTTTGATGAAATCAACAAAAACAAGTTAAAGATGATAGTCTGTAGGCTTCTTTCTAGAAGGGTCTAGAGATAAAGAGACTACTTTTCTTTATTCTTTCTTTTTCTGCTGTGTCATTTACTTAGCAAATGATGATTACAAACATTTTTAATTAGGGTTCCTATCACAACAAGTTGAAGAGAAATGAAGGTTGTTAAATCTAGTCTTCTCTAAGTCTTCATTAAACTATATGTTTGAATGTCTATTAGTTGAATTTGTAGGTTGGGTTCACTTAATCTATTCATTTACTAAATTAACTCTTACTAATTTTTTCTAGAATGCCTCGTTATTAGACGATTGTGATGGCTCAGCCTACAACTGTAGAAATTGTGTCTCACTAGCTGCTACTTTGTTGTGTCGAGGTTTTGTCCACTGCACGAGTTTTCAAAGCACAAAAAAAGTTTCAACACTAGCGAAAACCCATCGTATGCCCTATTCATAAAACTATGAAGCACCCGATTGTTTACCAACTACCATCCACAAGCTCGATGTGGTTTTTTCGCTTTGCCACTTCCATGTGGTGTAAAATTTCCTTTCACTTGTGAAGACTTCTGACATCCTTAGTCATATGCTTCTGGAAGTATATATAGCCCATGGTGTACGACTTACAAACTCACCTAAACTATCTTCGTTGATGTGGTCTTCGTTATATGTTATCGGCATGTGAATCCCTTATACACCGTTCCTATCACCATTGAGATCAAGTATCTTTGCACAGATATCATTTATGGTGAACCAATTTGTGACAACTGACAGATATTGTTTTGGAGTAACTATTACCACATAGAGTTTTTACAACACCATCTAAAATGCTCAATATTTCGCGTGTTGACACATTCATCAGTGGTAAGGTTTAGACAATACAAGATACACGATTAGTTACATATTGATCAGTCGAAGTGGAAATGGGTCAAAATCTTAAATTAAGACATTACTGCATTGAGCGATAAGACATTGATCTGACTATTTTTCCGTTAATAATTAACATTTTATGGAAATGCACATCTTCAGATTTCGAATTCAATATTGTCAATAAATCTGATAGTTATATATCGGGTATCAGATATCCAGATACTACAACGTAGAATATCATCAATGCATGTTTTAGGTGTATCAAATAGTACCAAGTAGAATATTGTCAATGCATGTCTTAGGGAAAAGTTCATTGTAACCCCGGGTCTAAATTGGTAAACATAAACAAATAAACAACAATTAGGTAAACCAACAATAATTTAGACAGAAGTAAGATTTGTTTATTTCAACAAAAAAAAAAAAGATTTGTTTGATATACACAATTAATTAGATGACTCTAATTTTCCAATAATTATGTGATATGGATTTGAGTGGGTCTAAATTGGTAGGTCTACAAAATCCTACTCAAAATCCTACTCATTTATATCTATCTAGGGAAACAATTAAGATTGACACACTATTTTAATCTAATTTCTTTAGTTACCAAATTAACCATGACTTTTATATGACAAGCTTCTAAATTATACTTTAACCCTAATTTGAAATATGTTGGTATTGTAACCCTTTTAATCCGTATTCCAGAAAAAACCTATCTGATTTGATATTAGGTTGGTATTCTCCGTTTACTTTTTATTTTTTCAACGGTAATACTTTGACAAAAGTTAAGGGTTTCGGTATAGGAATAGCCGTTTTTAGCAAAGACAGTGCATTAGATAGGGAGAACACTCTTTTTAGAATAGGAAGGGATAAACATTTTTTTTAAATATCTCAAATTTATATTTTGGTCCCTCCCATCAAACTATTTTGGACCAAAAGAGAGAGAAGAGAGTATCCTCATGTTCGACTAAAAACCTTTGAGAGAGAAGAGAAAATCATGTTCGACCTAAAACCTTCGATCAAATCAAAGAGAGAGAAGAGAGATAAACATCCTGAAAAGGAGAAAAGCCCTAAATCTGTTTGATTCTATCAAAAAGAGAGATATAGAGATAGAAACCTAAACCCTAGATGACTAACACAATACTCATCTCCATAGAGAGTTTGTAATTCTTGTTATTGCTTGATTCCTCCATAGATTTTTAAGGTTTTAACACTAATTAAAGTAACTTTTGAAGTTTTCAAGTATCAATATTGCAATGAAGAATACAAACAAGGATGTAACTCGAAAAATATACAAGTGATATTTACATAAAAAAAAATTCGCTTAGCATAAATAAAAATTCATAAATACCAACTGAAAATTTTAAAAAAATTCGACCAGAGCGGTTGAAAAAACAGACTAATTTCAGCCATCTCAGCCGAAATTTATTACTATTTTCAGCGGGACCGCTGAAATTTGTTATCTTTTTCAATCGACCCAACCGAAATTTGTCGTCTTTTTCAGCCGTTACGACCGAAATTTGTTGTCCTTTTCAGCTGACCCTATCGAAGTTTGTTGTCTTTTTTCAGTCGATCCAACCGAAAATTCTTTACGAAAAAAAAAACGACTTAAAATCCTAAAACGTTTGTTCAACCATAGAGGAAGACAAGAAAATGATATTTCTTTACCTGAGACATATTATCTTAATTATAAATGTCTTTGTTTAAGCCGATAACTTCGTTTAAGTCGATGTCTACGTTTAAGTCAAAGGAATCTTCTTTCTTGATGTAGGTTGCCTCCTTCATTAATGGTGGGTCCTCATCCATGAGATCTTGAGGCATCATTAAAAACTCGAAACTAAGACTACAGTGATGGTAAACTTAACAAGTTTTTTAATACTAATGGTGATGTTGATAGTACTGACGATATTAGGGTTTTGGTTGTTTACGTGAAAGAAACTACAAGTGAATAAAATATTAGATTCATTATTAATTTTTAGCTAAGTCCTTCTATTTTGACACTATTTATTAAATGATCCTTATAACGCCCCCCTTAAACTAATTTGGTAAAGGAAGAGCAAATACATAAATTGACATTTCTAACGCACTGCATTTACTAAATAGTGCTCTCCCTATACCAAAAGCCAAAACTACAAACTCACACTACTAGAATAAAATGATAAGGTGGGGCAAAAATAAACCTCAAGATGAGTCGTTTAATTTATTAACACTGTTCATAGAATTTTACAATGAACTGGTAAGTACAAAAATGAAAACCCTAAATTGCGATACACAATTACAACATAAAACATCGGAGTCCTAATTATTTTTTTGGTTGAGAGTGTAACCATAACACTACAAATTAGTACAAGAAAAAAATAATACCACATCATTGACACTAGTAAGTTATTTGAATTGGGTCAAATAAGTTTGACATTTAATATATTATTGTATTCAACAAAAACTTATATACATCCACAAAAGAAACATCTACATAAGATCTGAAGTGTAAGACAAGTAAACTATTGGATAAGAAAATTATAATATATAAATGAACTTCAATAGTACATCACATGCAATCAGTCTACTACAAACAAACAAACACACTACTTCTTAATCTAATTACCAACTTAAAATCTAATTAAAAAAAAATAAGTCTAGCTAGCCTTTGTTAATCAATTTACAATAGAACCTAAATATATATGCTAAGCCGTAAATTCTTATATTATGTTAACAATCTAAGTTCATTTACTTTTAGTATCGTACCGATCTCAATATTTCTTTAAACAAACCCAATAACCTTTGGTTATGGTGTGGATAATGAGGATAATTACTTTGTCACCAAGCCTAACTTTGATGCTACAAGGATATAAGCTGAGGGGCCTAAAAGTAGTTCTAGGGAACACCAAGGATAATTTGTGTCTCATCTATTAATAAAGAGGATTATTATTGGTTATTTGTTACTATTAAATGTATTAGGGTTTATTTCCATTGAGCCTCTAATTTTGTGACCAACTCGAAAAATTGGTCTCATGTTCGTCCATCATTTTAATTTGGTCCTAGGACATGATTCTGTTAGTCTAACTTAACAATCAATTTGGTCACTCTTTCTAATTTACCTTTCATTTCAAAACGTTTCCCTCCCATCCAATTTGTAGGAATGGAATGTCGTACGACAACTGTTGGTTTGCCATTGTCGGCGACCTTCTAGATTTACCTTTCAATCTTTCTCTTCCTCTCACTACCACCATCACATTCATTATTATCATAATCATCTCTCCACCTCCTTCTCTAAGCTTCATATCTAAAGCTTCTCTCTATAAGTTTCATATATGAAGCTTCATATACAAAGATCCATATCTTATCTATCTCTCTCTAAGATTCAAATTGAATTTCAACATAAGCACTAAAGCTCCTATTGAAACTTTGACCTGAAAGAGATCTTAAGATGGGCGAGGGAAAGTAGGGAGACTGTGATGATGACGATGATGATGTGTGTGCTGATGGTGAGAGGAAACAGAGATAGAGAAAATTGTTGAAAGTCACCGACAATTGTTGACGAGTCGTTGTAGCGATCTGTTTCAACAATCATTTTCAACGAATGAGAAAGTGAAAGGACAAGGAGAGAAATATTTTGAGACGAATAATACAAATGAGAGAAAATATTGATTGTTAAGTTTGAGAAACGGAATCATAGTTTTGGGGGCCAAATTGGATCATTGGTCAAATATGAAGGCTATATTTTCAGTTGGTCACAAATTGAGGCCCAATTTGAAATTAATACAATATATTTCCAGAATGATTCTCTCTCACAATTTGACAACTAAACAAACATATTTCCAGAACTCATCTTTTCTTTCTCTCTGAAACCAGAACAATCTTTCTGAAGGTATGACATCCAAATTCAACATATATTCTTCTTCAAATTCTTTATTCTTAGAGACTTCTGATAGGGTTTAGTTAAGATTCTCTGTTTGGTTCTTGAAACTTTAGGTCTCATATCTGGGTTTTGTTTGAGCTAGAAAAGACAAATTTTTGGAGGGTTAATTGTTATTATTTTTCTTAGATTTGGTGAATTTTGCTAGGGTTTTCTTCTTAATTATAAAAAGAATCTAATGATTTGTAAAGTGGGTTGGTGAGAGATTTGTGAAATATGAAGTCCTTTGCATCTGACAAGGACACCTCTGCTTGTAATTATCAAAAAAATTGGGTTGGGGGTACTCAATTTTGTCTTGAATTAGCATTTTCAGGTTCAAATTAGGGTTCTTTGTGTTGATCTCTACTTTGTTTTATTTTCTTGCTTTCTTTTCTTATGTGATTAATGAATTATATCTGTTTGTGCAGGTAGTAATTGATTTTAATTTTGGAGCTTATCTTCAAATAGAACTCCTATTTCTATTCCTCCCATTTTCTTACTGGTAAGATTTTGGTAATAAATTCATGATTTAAGCTGAATATTAGGGTTTGAAGTAGTTACTTTAGAACAGTTTTGATGTCTTATCACTTGTTAACTGTTTGTAAAAATATAGGGTTTTAGTTATCTTTGCATGTAAGTTTTAGTTGCACTTTTTACTTATAGATATCCTGAGTCTATGAGACCTGACTTTCTCCTGGGGTATTCTTCTCGCTACATGGGTTTCATTTGTTCAGAGATTTTGTCCCGGATGCGTTAATTCTTGGAGAATTTTCTCTTTCTCTTCAGCATAGATTTCAGTATGACGAGAGTTCGACTATCAATTTTCCATCAACTGTCATTTCACACCTTCTCTGCATTATGAGGGAGGGGAAACGGTTTCGCCTATCTTTCTGATCTATTGTTCACTATCGCATATTCTCAATAATATTCGTGATCTTAGAGATTTTTACATATTCTATTGAAGTTTTCCGAACTATGAAATTCTTTAGTTTATGAGGTGCTTTTCTTTTGAGTAGAAAATGGCTCGATATTACTACCTTGATTGTTGTTTTTGGTAGAATATATACAAATAATACAATTACTTCGTTCGAATTAAGAATGAGTTACGTTGTCTTTGCAACATGTCACATAATGGGTAGGAATTGAACTTACAATTGAACTACTTAGGTCCCTCACATTCCATGAAAAGTAATGATAATCTCTGAACAAAAGATAATAGCTATCACGTTAAACTGTAGACAACAGGAACTGAAAATGTGGACTACCACTTGATCTGCTTGTCCTCCTTACGCAATTGTATTTATCTTCTGAGTTCTGATTCGAACATTCTCAAGATCGGTAAGATGAAAGTAATAATTTTAATTTATTAGCTCATTAGGATCATCCAGTTGCATTATGGGGACAATGTGACTCCGATGGTTACAACAATGGATCGGGTCTGTGATGGATGGATGATGCCTGAATTTTCATTCTTGTGGGCGTATAAGCATACGTCTATCTTTTAAGTGCATGTTTGTCTCTCTGCCATTTTTCTCCATTTCAGTTTCTCTGCTCTTACTTGTGTATCACTTGGGTATTTGCAGATCTGAGTGTTATACCTTGTTACACTAATACGGGACAAGATGAGAGCTATGACTGTCAAAGCAATTCATCTGGGTAGTTTATAAGTACATAGCTACCCCTTTATATGATGCACCACGAATACCAACGGGAGTTTGTAACTTGTTACATTTCAATAAATGAGTTCCTCTGATAGTGTTTTTTCTAGAAAAGACTACAATCTTACTCTGGATTTCCTGTTATTGATTCAAGTCAGTTAGTGGGTTATTCTGCCATGCAATCTTCTAATAAACACCGAAATTCAGCTAGGTCTCATAGTATATATTATCAAAATGTTCAAGAGTTGGATTCCCAGTACTTACCTCAGAACATTCTAGATGAACGTCGTTTCACCAATGGCAGCAGCAGCAGCAAGGATAAGCATGATTCATCTCAGACTTCTAATGAACAGTTTTGCACCTTA
>BEHA01000271.1:76293-94182 GCA_002897215.1 Eschscholzia californica subsp. californica
ACGTTTCAATTTTTTATTTGAAAATTTTCAAGTTTGGGAGGGAAAGAGAGAGTGCGAGGGGGCTTTTTTGGAGGGAATATTTTTTTTTTAGAGAGAGAAAGTGACAATCTTGCTGTATACAGTTGCACATCTTTGGGCTGGTGGGCTGACTCTCCGAAAGATGGGGCCTGTAAATTTTCCTTGGGAAGTTCTAAAGGCTTCCTCCCTTTTTGGTTGAAGGCCTTCCTTGGATGCCATCGACGTCAAATAGTTGTTGTGGTTGTTCCGCCTTTCCCCGTGCAAATGACGATTCTATTGACTCAAGCAGCTATAGAACCTCTGTTGGAGCATTAGTATGTAAGATTGTCAGACCTTTCTTGAGCGGTGAAATATCTACTCTGTCCGAGTTGAGGACATCCTTCAAGGCTTCCTTCCGTCCTTGTCAGTTTTCCGATGGTTGGTCCAGACCTAAACCAATGAATTTTCCCAGTCGATAATACCTACAGAAAGTAGTCATTGAAGAGTTCGAAGAAGATGAATGGTCTTCAAATTCTGAGTTGTTCGAAAGTATAGGCAATTTGGGTTTGAAGAACCCATATGATGATCTCGTTTGGCTATTGATTGGGTTGGGGCAGATGACGGTTGAGTGTCCCATGCATTAGTTATCGGTTTATGCACTATCTTTCTCGAGTGTGCCCCGTCTGAAATTGTTTAAAACTAGCTTCATTTTAGCCAACCCTTGCGTTCCTTTCCTGTCGAAAACAAATTAACTTTTCCTATTATCCCCTTCAGCCATGTGAGCCCAAATTTATTCTCCTCAATTGTTCTCCATGCTTTTCCATAAGTACAAGCTATTTCCATCTCTGAATTTGTTCATTTTTCCACCTAAGTCTGTATTCCTTCTATCTTTTGCCATCTTGGTCATGAAGGTGCATAAGCTTTCAATGCCTATTCCCGGTAATATTCTTTCTTCGAGATATGGTACCGACTGTTCTTTAGGTGAATTGTTTTGTTTTCAATAGTTACCGATGTTCCTTCCATGATGGCTAGCCGGCTAGCAGAAACTACCAACCTCCGTTCTAAGTCACTCAGCAACGTTTCACTCAGCCCTGAGACTGGTTGAAATGTTATTTGAGTTACTAGAAAGAGGATAGTCCGGTTGTTAACGGATTCTCTTTCCTGAGATGAGGTTTCAAGTCAACTAAAGAAACTATACCAAGAACAGTTTCCGTACAATGACCTTATATGGTTAGGTTTCTTGTGGTCTCACAAAGAGCTTCCTGTTTCACCGAGGTGCCGCCGGAGAAAAACACATGTGTCAGATATTCTCTTTCCTCTGTCCTCACCACAATTTCTCTCTCTCACACAAAACTTTTTTGTTTGGCGAAACAGACTCTTCGTGGGAAAACCTTCCATCAGAAGACAAACCCATTTCACGCGAAAATTCCGATAGCTCCCATGGTGAATATTAAACTAAAGACATATAGGCATATATTCCAAGGTTTCCAAAAATAAACCACTGTCCCTTTTTCTTTTGAGTAATTACTAATCAACCTAGCCTTACAAAGAGGCCAATTTGTCTCCCACTTGGTTCTCTACTTTATTGGATTCTCTAAAACCCAAAGCCACCACAAAAACTACACAAAATATTAAACTAATTATCCATCTTTAGCTAACCAAGTTAAAATAAAACTACACAAAATTATTCATGATCTTTTGTCAAAGCAAAATACCACAATTCAAGCACAAAAGTTCATATATACCATCCATTTGCTGCACAAAGTTCATATAGAAAGTTTCCCCAACTCAACGGGAGCGTACGGTCAGAAGCTTTCGCATACCCATCTGACAAACATTGAAAGACGTCGAAGCAAAAAAAACCACTTTTATTACTCTGTACCATATGAGATCATCACTAACAATAACTAGAAAGAGCAAGAGGTTTCCCATTTCTCTTTTGATAAAGAAGTCAAAATAAAAAAATAAATCTTCATAAAGAAGCTCGAAAAAGAATAAAAAAAAAAGCATATCACTTTAGAATTCTTTGAGGAAAATAAAAGAATCTCTGGAGATAGGCTCATCATGATGTTCATCTTTCTAGATTGTCAAATATCACATTTGGAAGACAAATATGAAGCAATTTTGAAATGATTCTAGTTATGTAAAAGTAAAGAAAATTCTTTAGTACTATACAAGAAAAACCGAAGAAAGGATGAGTTTTGATTAGATTATCATACTGTTAAGTATCTGTGAATTGATCAAAGCCTCTGATCTGGTAACGATGACTGAAATTCAGAAGCTCGGAGATCTACAATGGGCTTTGGAAGTAATTAATTCGGAAAGTGAAAACCTGCATAGTATCTCCTTCTACCTTTGTCAACCGATGACTGGTTGTTATAAAGAAACGGAAAATTCCATCAACATAAACATGGAGACAAACAAAGAAAATCTCAAGTTCTTTTCTCAATTTTTAATGGTAATTGGATCAGCAAAGAGTACCCAAAAATCTCTGATGAATTTGGCGTTCGAAAGAGTTGAATGGGAAGTAGAACAAGTGAGAAATCTCCGAGTATTACTTCAGAAAGACATGAACGTGAAACAAGTAGTGTTTCAGAGAAATGTATTTAGAACAGAATGCCTGTGGGAGTTGTCGGAAATATTGAAAAGAAAATCAGGAATAAGAGAGATCATATTCTCTGAATCTGGTATCGGGTCATCTGGAGTTGGGCTCCTTGCATCTGCGTTGAAGGAGAATGATAGCTTGGAAGAGTTTCAAATATGGGATGACGTTATCGGTATAAAAGGATCAGAAGAACTATCCAGAATGATTGAGGTAAACTCGAAATTGAAACTGTTAATAATACTTGATTCAAATCCGATCACAGCGACTCCCCTTATCTCAGCAGTTTTAGCAAGGAATCGAGCTATGGAACTTCATATATGGAGTCGAGAAAATGGTGAAAAAAACTCGAAGGTGGTTGAATTTGTACCTGAAAACAGCTCATTACGAATTTACAGGCTCAACAGTTCAGGTTCTTGCAGGGTTGCCTGTGCCTTGGGATGGAATTCAACGGTTAGATCACTTGACATGTCAGGAGTTCGGCTGAAGGCTCGTTGGGCCAAGGAGTTCAAAGGAGTTTTAGAACAGAATAGAACTCTGAAGGAGGTTAATTTATCCAAAACCTGCTTAAAAGACAAGGCAATCGTGTATATAGCGGCCGGATTATTCAAGAATCAGGTTTTAGAAAGCTTGTATGTTGATGGAAACTGGTTTGGTGGAGTAGGATTAGAGCATTTACTTTGTCCACTCACTAGGTTTTCCGCCCTGCAGAACCAAGCAAACACAACACTAAAGTCACTAACATTTGGAGGAGGAAGAACAAAGATTGGAAGAGACGGGATCTCAGCCATCTTACAGATGCTGGTAACGAATCAGAGCCTCGTTCGGTTAGGAATATATGATGATGAAAGCTTGCGACAAGACGATTATGGTAGAATCTTCAGAAGCTTGGAGAAAAATGCAACTTTGCGATACTTGTCTTTCAAGGGTTGTAAAGGGGTTCAAGGAGATCGTCTCTTGCAGACTATGATGGAAACATTACAGGTTAATCCTTGGATTGAAGACATTGATCTTACCCGAACACCTTTGCATAGTGTGGGAAAGACTGAGGAGATTTATCAGAAGCTAGGCCAGAATGGGAAGATCGAAGCAGAAATCGATTTGCTAAAGGATCTGCCATTAACAGCTCCCAAGAGTTGCAGAGTGTTCTTGTGCGGACAAGAATTTGCAGGTAAGGTTACAGAATTGTTTAAACTTGAAAGAAATTTAAGAAGTTAGTGATTACGAAACATAACCTATATCAAACTTAATTTTGCAGGTAAGACTACATTATCCAACTCTATATCACAGAACTTCTCACCTTCAAAACTTCCATACTTGGATCATGTTAAAACTCTAGTTAACCCAGTAGAACAAGCTGTTAGAACAGAAGGTATAAATATCAAAACGGTCAGAGACGATGACACAAAGATCACAATCTGGGATCTTGCGGGTCAGCATGAATTCTATGCCATTCATGATCTCATGTTTCCAGGGAATGGAAGTGCATGTTTCTTCCTCATCATATCCAGTTTCTACAAGAAACCTCACAATAAAGAGCTGAAAAACTCGTCAGAGATTGAAGAAGACCTCTTATACTGGCTCAGGTTTATTGTCTCAAACTCAAGAAGAGCGGGATCACAGTCGTTGCTACCAAATGTGACTATTGTCCTCACACACTTTGATAAAATAACACAACCATCAGAGAATTTGCAGCTGACAATTCACTTAATTCAGAGACTACGAGAGAGGTTCCAAGGGTTTATCGACTTCTATCCAACTGTCTTCACAGTTGATGGGAGATCATCAGGATCGGTTACTAAACTCACCCATCATGTTCGAAAGATCAGTAAGACAATACTCCAAAGAGTTCCACGAGTTTATGAACTGTGCAACGATCTAATACAAGTTCTATCTGAATGGAGATCAGCAAATCGTTACAAGCCAGCAATGAAGTGGAAGGAGTTCTGTGAATTGTGCCAAGTCAAGGTTCCGGAGTTGAGAATTCGATCTAGGCGCGATAATCTTCAAAAGGTGGAGATAAGAAGGCGGGCTATAGCAAATTCACTTCATCATATAGGCGAAGTGATATTTTTCGATGATTTAGGATTTCTGATCTTAGACTGTGAGTGGTTCTGCACGGATGTGCTTAGCCAGATAGTTAAACTAGAGTTTCGGAACCAAAAAGTACTGGAGAAGAATGGATTTATGAGAAAGACAGAACTGGAGAAAATTCTCAGAAGGAGTTTACAGAGTCAGATTCCAGGGATGGGTTCAAAGGTTTTTGAGAATTTGGATGCGAGCGATCTTGTTAGGATGATGTTAAAAATGGAACTGTGTTATGAACAAGAACAAGGGGATCCAAATTCCTTGATTTTGATACCTTCTATTCTTCAAGAAGGAAGGGGAAAATCACAAAGATGGCAACTTTCAACGCCAGGCTGCATTTATACAGGACGGCATCTTGAATGTGATGATTCAAACCACATGTTCCTCACTCCAGGATTTTTCCCTAAGCTACAGGTACACACACACACACACACACACACACACACACACACACACACACACATATATATATATATGATCCTATACTTCCTTCAAACAAGTACTAATATATGCAGGAAATCATGGAAATATGAAAGTCATATAATACGTAATTCGAGTTACAGAAATATACATGATTGAAGTTTCTAAATGCGCTATGTAACTAAAAGTAAGAACGAAGTATGAACAGCAAACTTGAAATATTTTGGTTTTGATGGCAACTGACAAGATTTACAACATTATCTCGGTCAAAAATCATTGTTTATTTTGATACGAACAATGAGGTCGACCACAATATGCAGAAAATAATTTAATTCATACCGATATAATTACATGAACTAGCTTCAGTGTGAAACATGACCAGTCGTCAAAACTATACTTAACAAGCTGATATGAAAATAGTATAGGAAAGCCAAAAAGTGAATTAGGTCGAAAAGATGGCGGGCAAGTATCAAACAAGGCATAATTTAGACACAAGTTCTTAATACATTGATTTCAATTGTTCTCTTGAAACACATTGACTCAAAATAGATCAAAAATTCAAAATACGGTTTAGAAAACAACAGAAATAGTTTAGGTCTTACCTGAGTAAAAGAAAAGTCCCCCTCACATTGAACTCCTCTACTGACAAGCAAACTCGTCTCACCTTGTTTCTTTTTCAGGTGCATCTCCACAACAAAATCTTCAAGTCGCAAAATCAGCATTCTGCAACATACAACCTTGAGAAATATCTCATCTCCATAACTATCAATGGTATTAACGTCAGAGTAGAACTTGGGGGGCAGTCGGGTTACCATATTGATGTTCTTGCTTGTTCTAGTCAGAACCTCACCGAAACTCTTAAACTATTTCGGCAGCTCATAATTCCAACAATCCAGAGCCTCTGCCATGGTGTCACATTAACGGAATGTATCATCCGTCCAGAGTGCGTAAGAAATCTCACGCCCCCAAGATACAGAAAAACCCAGTTTGTGCCTCTTCATCAACTAAAAGAAGCAATACTCTCAGTTCCAGCAGAGAGCATGTATGATTATCAGCACACTTGGAGTTCTGTATCCGATGCTGGTAGATCAATTTTACAGGCTGGGTGCGATTTTGCTCGAGACCTCTTGTCAGATGATGACTTTAGGGAAGTATTACATCGAAGATATAATGACCTCTACCATCTTGCAGTTGAACTGGCAGTCCCACTAGAAGATAACCCCGATGGGCCAAACCATACTTTAGTAACCCAAGATGAACACGATGGTACTATTGACCCAACCATCGATGGGATAGCAAAGGGAGTGGAAGCAGTTTTGCAGAGGCTGAAGATCATTGAACGAGAAATCAGAGACTTGAAGCAAGAAATCCAAGGTCTGAGATATTATGAGCATAGGCTGTTGACTGAGCTTCATCGAAAAGTTAACTACCTGACTACCTACAATGTGCAAATTGAAGAAAGAAAAGTACCCAACATGTTTTACTTCGTTCAGACAGACAACTATTCAAGGAAATTGGTAACAAACTTGATCCCAGGCATGGTGGCCCTCAGATTACACATGTTATGTGAATTCCGGCGAGAACTGCACGTTGTTGAAGATCAAATGGGGTGTGAAATGATGCAACTAGATAACATAACGGTTAGGAGTTTAGTTCCATATACAAAGAAGTTCATGAAACTATTAACGTTTGCACTCAAGATAGGTGTACATGTTGTAGCTGGAATGGGAGAGATGATACCAGATTTGAGCAGGGCAGTTGTCCATCTTGTAGACTCCTCTATTATACATGGGGCAGCAGGGGGTTTAGCTGCCGGAGCCATTGGAGCTGCTGCAATTGGAAGCCGATATAGAAACAGAAACAGATCGCTAGGTGGAGATAATCCTAGAGATATTCAACAAGATCTGGGAGCAGCTCAGCAATGGCTTCTGGATTTCCTAAAGGATCAGAGATGCTCATCTGGGAAAGATATTGCGGAGAAGTTCGGATTGTGGAGAGTAAGATACAGAGATGATGGCCAAATTGCTTGGATTTGTAGGCGACATAGAGAACTAAGAGCAAATGAAATAGTTGAAGTCCCTGTTTAACAATAGTAGGTGCTAAGAGCTGTTCTTCTCTACATGCATGATGTTCGATTTTCTCTTTTTGTTACCTTAAATTATGTCTTACTTCTTTTCATTAATCAAAACAATGATCAAAATTCTATGCTCAACTCGTAAAAACTGTTAATAAAAGACCCAAATATCTCATAAACGATGAGAATTGCTAGCTACGAATATTAGGTCAGAACGTAATTCATTATGAGAGTATAAGATGTTTATAAACATAAGCAAGGTCATGTATGAGACAAAAGTAACAGGTGAAGCGAGAAAAGCTAGAAAAAACTAGAAGACAAACAACACAAGATAGTAAGTCATCACATAAATATTACTGCAGTTTTATAGCACAAGATCATAAAACGTACACGTTATTGGTCCCCGACATCTAGAATACCCCAACACAAAAGGAAATACATCGTAACTTACTACTAACTAATAAGTTTCACAACATCTAATGTGTGGATTCTGGAATTATAAAGTCACCTGTTTATCATCTGAAACAGTTGGATAGAAGTTCAGAAGAAAGCTCTACTTCCATAAAACACTCTTGACCCAGTTGTCTTTGATGCTTCCAATTTCTTATCAGTGCTTGAGCTACCACTTCCCGAAACAGTTGTCCCATTATCCGTACTAACTGGGAGCTTCATCTTCGCCAACGACTCAGAAAATTGCTGCATGCTCTTCATATACATGTCGACAATATCCTGCTGCACCATAGTTTCCTGTGGCTCAATATTAACTGTGATAAGAGATTGAGCAGATGTGCTACTTGGGACGGCAGCAGAAGAATCACTTTCAACCTTTGAAGCATTTTCATTATCCTCTTTTGGGTTTGAAACCACGTCTTGATTTGGAGGTTTCGTAACTCCAGGACTGTCACAGAAGGATGAAGAACTAGCAGGAAGTGAAGCCGAAGGAGATCCATTAGTCGAAACACTACTTAATGGAGTTTCACGATATTGCGGAACTTCGATTGGATTATAACTAGCCTTTGAGAAGCTTTCCACAACCTGAGTAGCTACATCTGAATCAACGTTATTACTGGTAATAGGAGAGCATAAACTTGCAGAACTTTGAGGATCCATATCAGTACATGGGATCCCAAAATACTCTGTAACCATCTGATCATTTTCATTCAAAATATTCGGATCGGGGAATTCAATCTTATCATAGTCACATGGAACCGAATCAGTTACTCCTGAATCCTGCGAAATTCTGGTTGAAGCCAAAGATGCTTGAGGATTGGAAATTGCCAAGACTTCTGGTGAATCTCCGCTGTATGAAAGCGATAGTTCAACAAACCCGGCCGGAGAATGGAAAAGATCGGTCGAGGATAGTGAAAATTCTTCTGATAGCTTTCCGTTCCCAACAAAGATGTCCGACAGAGGAACCAACGCAAACCCGAGTAGTTGATCTTCAAGATAATTTTTTACCCTGCTAAGCATCCATATTTCACATTTGAGAGACGACCCAAGATTCCTAACGTTGAGACTGAGAGTCTCGTTAAAGATCGGATTCTTCCCTCCTCCATTAATGATCTGAGTTGAGACAGTAGTTTCAGGATCACTAGTCAAGCAAAGCTTAGCATAAACATCTTGTTTTTGGTAGATACAGATATTATGGATATCTCTAGCTTGATGTACATAAACCTCAAGAATACCAACTCCATGTTCTTCCTCCCTCTGAACCACAGATTCCCCATAAAGATTATCGGAATCGCGAAAATCGTTACTGGATTTCTGCTTTTGAGACTCAGCAACAACAGAGGAGTTCTTCAGTGGAGATGCAACAAACTTATGAGAATCCATAGTAACAAAAGCAGTTAATGGAGATACCACCAACAAGAAAAGAAAAATTAAGCTTAAATTAAAAGGTCAGAACAAAATCAAAACCTAAATCAGAAACTGCTACTCAAACACCAGTAACAACAGGACAAATTGAAACTAGTTACAAGACAGATAAAACCCTAGAGTTTAAGCTGACACAAACAAACATAAAATTCTCAAAACCCAGAATACAAAACCCTAAATTTAAGAACTTCCACCCACCAAGCTTAAATACAAACAAATCTTATTACTAATTAACAAAGAAATAAAAGAGAATCCTATAAAGAACCCACTTTTTCTTGAAGAAACACAGTTATAGACCAACAATTAGTATTCAAGGTACATAGAAATGAAAAATAGCAAAAGAAAGAGGAAAGTAAGATAACCCTAACCCAGTTTTATTGACAGAATTCTAAGTGGAACCCATTAAAATTGGATGGTTAAATCAACTAACAGTTAAAGCAGAAAGAAGAAAAGTGAAAGAAGGAATTGACAATACTCTCGTCTTTAATCTCTATAACTTCAGCTTTGTCACAAAAGTCAAAATTACTGTGGAGTTGGTGGTAGATTTTTCAACCATTCGATTTGTGTATTTTGTAATACCCAATTGCTAATTGTTGAATGGTGAATTATACCTTCAAATCTAAGGTTAGGGTTTTTTATTATTATAATCTAGTTCTTCTAGATTTGTGGATATTGTCAAAGAGAAAAGGGATTTTGTTCAAAATTTAGTGTCCTATCCACTACCCAAGGATATTACTATTTTATTGGAAGCACAAAAGAACAACACCTATTCAGAATGAAATGGGTATGAAGCTCTCTTTATATTCCACCATTTTTTTTATCATCTTTTTTTTTTGGGGGGGTTTTATTCATAATCCTTGAAGATTAACATCATAGATTCAAGAAAAACTCCACCAAAATTGATAAATTGGTTTCAAAGCAACCCAATTTGGTTTAACTTCAGCTTGAATATGATTCATAATCATAGGTCTAATTGGAAAAAAAAAATCTGACGAGCACACTAGACTCACACCTAATATGAGCTCGAGCTCATTAAATCACGGCTCAAAAAAAAATCTATTCACAAAATCACATCGATATCAAAATTCACAACTATATGTTATTGTTCTTTTTTTTTGGAAAATTATGATATTATTCGTCATGATCTCTTTTAAAATAGAGTTTGAAACAGACCATTTGAAATAGACAAATAATGGCTATATTTACATAGTTTGGACCGACCGCCCTACCAAAGTTCAAAAAAAAAAACTAACAACTGGAGCTCGAGCAAAGGAAAAAATGTTTAGCGAAGTGTTTGCCTCAATAGTTGGTAGGGTTCAGATGTTTGATGAAATCACGAGCGTAAACAGGAGTCATAGCGAAGTGTTTGCCTCCATAGTTGGTAGGGTTCAGATGTTTGATGAAATCACGAGCGTAAACAGGAGTCATCCTCTTTGCCTAGCTCGGATCAAATAATTTATTAGAGTAGCTTATATGGACATATCCCTCTCTACACAAATCCTTGGTCCAACAGCTCACACCCACCAAGACTCCCTTCACGACTGCAAAAACCAAACTTCATTGGTATTGGAATATAATCTATCAAGGGAAGCTCTACCAAACTGGAAGAGCTCGTGAAGCACAAGGAAGTGAAAAGACTAAGATACGCCTTGTCTTATTCGCCATGCATACGAGGCGGTGTACAAGGAAGTGACATGGGCAGGTCGTTTATCATTTTTCTTTTTTCTCAGAAGTAATTTATGGACTATTCGAGTTTCTGCACCCGATTCACAATTTTTTTCACAATTTTTTTGGTCATTGATTGGTTTCGTATGTAATCTTTTTACCGAGTTTGGTTTAGACTGGGCTGAGTGGTTGGGCAACTTAGGCCCAAGCACGGGTCCCTTCGGCCAGGCCTCCACTACCTCTGGCTGTCCAAAATAATGAAATCGGCCCAAAGTGGAATTACAAGGTGGGGCTGGCTAACAGTGTCCAATGGCCACTTTCCATCCTTTTCATAGATGAACACTTTTGGCCCTAAAAGAAAGTTGATAGGATAGAGACGTGAGGGACTAAAATAGTAGCCATCCTCATGATTTATGTTACTTTATATATGCCCTACAAGTTTAAAAGCTGATTAATTTTTCAATTGATTCTAACTTGTACTATCTCTGATTGCTCATAGTTTTTGAAATTTTTTGGCTGGAAAGTATAACTAGTGGGGTTTAAAGTAGTGGAGGTCGGTAGTGAGCAAGTCTAACACAATCAATTCATTATGTTGCGAAAATCTTTTTGATGAGTTATACAAATTAGGAGAAAGATATTATGTTGGAACGAGATATTTGTCTATCCGATGGTTGTTTGATTTTCTGTAGAGGCGTGCCATCTAAAGATGAATTCAGAATTTCAGAATAATAGACGGAGAATAAGACAAAATCTTAGTCGGTCAAGCTACAAATGTCGGAACTAAGGGGTTCATAATATCACGCTATATAATATATATATGAATAAAAATTAATCTTATATGATCGAGGTGAGTAGTCGCTCTTTCCTCAAAACAATCATATCTCTGAAATAGTGCTAACGGTTCTATGAAATTTGTCTCTCAAGATATAGTGATCACGTTGTATAGAAAGAAATAATAATTTACAATTCAACTAACTTTCTAGTTAGTATGCTCTCATACACGACTCTCGATGACTAAATCTTTGCCTTCAAAATTTTAACTAATTATTTACAAATCTGATTGAAAACCTTATTTTAAAACAAAAGCCATAGTTAATCGTGAGTTCGTGACTCTACCACAACACGCCTCTCCATTGGGTTAATGTGAGTATCGGTAACTTGTATCTTTTCACAAGAACCGTGTGGATATAATTTTCTTCAAATAAAATTAAAAACAAAAACCTTATTTTAAAACAAAATTTTTTTTTTTTTTTTTAAGTTTGAGTGCTGACTTGGAGAGAGAGAGAGAGAGAGAGCTGACTTGGAGAGAGAGAGAGAGGTGACGTGGAGAGAGATGAGTGGTGGAGAGGGAAGTGAGGTGGAATTTAGGTTTTTGTTTTTAATTTTATTTTGAAAATATATTAATGTGAAGGGTAGTTATGACATTTCCATGAAAATAGGGGGCCATATTTGAATTTACAGAAATTTGGGGGCCATAAAGGAAGCTGGTCACAAAGTAGGGGGCCATATAGGATTTAACTCTAAAAGATTATATTTATAATAAATGATTTTCCAACAATATATCCTCTTATGATCTTTCGATGATTTGTGGCCTCTGAACACAAATTCCACCCCGGGGATAAGGTGCCTAGTGTGTCTACCCTACCTACGCCATGTGCCAGAGCCCATAGCCTGATTCGAATGTTAATACGAGAGTCTTACTTTAGGCTTAGTTGGTATTTACGAAGAATACTTGGTTTGACATAAGAAAAAATTAACTAACTCGGAGTTTGAAGCACATACTTATTTTCATCTTCGGGCTATCAATCACCTGTGGATCAACGTATCAAGATTTCTTGATTAATTGGGACGAGTTAAGTGAATATGTAATGATCATCTATTGTGTTCTTACATATGCTTTTGTTGGTATTTACGAAGAATAAACATAAGAGTAGGAAGATATTCGGTTGATTTAACAATAGTTCTAACAGTTTAAATAGGAGTCAACAGTTGGTAGCCCAAGTGGTTCCAAGGTGTTGACATAAACTCTAAAAAATCCCTGGAGGTCCTAGGTTCGAATCTCAGAGAAGGTGGAATCTTTAGTTATTTGAATTGAGATTATTAGGGTATATAAATGTAGTGTAGTTGGGCTTTAGGCCATTATCTAGTTGGGCTATAGGCCAGGTCATGTTAGAGTTTGAGTGGGTGGGTAGCAGGCTTATCACATCTTTGATTTATTCAATACCAATTGTAACGACAATGTAATCAGTTCTATAGGCCAGGTTATGTTAAAGTTTGAGTGGGCTATACGCTAGGTCATGTTACAGTTTGACTAGGAAATCAAATAACTAGAAGTGAACCCACTAAACTGACTTTACTACTCCTAAAGACTAGGTGTCATGTCATAACTTTGGTTTATAAATCTTGGTCATCCAATTTTCTTTCGTAAATCATGACCATTCTTTTTAAAGAGTATTTGAAAAGATAGATATTTAACCGTCATAATAACTCCCTAAAAACTCTCTAACTTTTTTTCTCTTCTGTGCCCTACGAGCACGGGCTATACCCCAATTAATCAAAATAATAGATAATTAAGGCCAGCGCTTTCGGGAAAGCTAAATAGTTTCCGGGGTGTGAAGTTTTAAAGGGAATATACAAAATTTTGAAATGTTTCCGGGGAAACATATTTTGTGGGGAATATGGTTCAAAATAAAAAACCCTCCACCTCACCTCTCTCTCTTCTCCGACTAGGTCGTCGGCCGGAAAATTTTCCGGCCGGCGACCATGAAAAAAAAAATTATTTCACTCATTTTCTCTCTCTCTCTCTCCCTCGAAACTCCGGCGAAGGGGTTTCCCTTCATAATTACGTAAAAATAGAGTACGAAGATAATTTTACTAAATACTGAGAGTGCATTTGAAACACTCCCATTTTTACGTAAAATACATTGTTAACTCATTCCAAGATTCCAACCTATATTGTATTGAAATAATTTCCAAACCAATATATAGGAGTAATATGCAAATCTATATATACATATAGGGTTTGATAAGGTAAAGGTTCCTTCCCCAACATCCACTACAAGAAAAAATGGTTCTAGCGACAAAAAATTTTGTCGCTAAACATTAGATTTTTGTTGCAAAAAATGTTTATCGACGAAAAAAATTTTGTCGTCACTTGGTCGTAGTAGCATCGTCAGGGAATGTATTTAGTGGCGAAATAAAAGTTCGCCGCAAAAAATACTTTTCAATGACAAAAACTATTTAGTCATAAAAAATATTTTTAACGACAAAATTCAATTGTTGTTGAAAGTATTTTTCAACGACCAAAATATTTGCCACCAAAAGTATTTTTCAGTGACAAAAGTTGTAGTCCCTAAAGAAATTTTCTGTGGCAAAATATTTGGTTTCAAATTTTTTTTATTAACAAAAATTTATTGTCTCGAAAAGTATTTTCGCTGACAAAGTTAGTTTGTCGCTGTAAAAGTTTCCAGTGACTAAATAAGATCGTCGCCATAAAAGTTTTCAGTGACTAAATAAATTCGTCTCAAATTTATTCTGTGACGAAATAATTCGTCTCATAAATTTTTTACGACGTTACAGTATTGCTGTTGAAAATATTTTTATGGACGAATTGTTTTATCGACAAAGTAAGTTTGTCGCTGCAAAATATTTTAGTGACTAAACGATATTGCTTCAAATTTAAATTAGCTATAAATAGTTCGTCGCATAATATTTTGCGACATCATAATAAATAATATTCAAAGACAAAGTTATATGAAATTGAATCAATATAACAAAACATAACCGTTAACTAATGTAGTAAAACAACTTACAACTAAGGCATCCTTAATTCTTCAAAGCAAAACACATAAAAGACTAATAAAGTATCCAAACAACTAAGTAGTATTTTCTAAGAAAAATCTAGAAACAAAAAACTGAACTCAAATATTGCTGGTGTTTGAAGAGGTCCTGCCATCTGGAATACTTAAACCAATTTGACTAAGAATCATCCTTCTAAAGTTTTCATTGTCGTCCTCTATTTGTTTAAGTTTGTCTTTGTACACATTGATTTCTTCATTCTGAGTATGAATCTTTTCATCTTGAATCATAACCATAGTACGTAATTCTTCGATTACTCCATTTGAAGTGGTTGATGTTGTACTTTTATAAGACGGTGGTTTAGGTTTCTTTCCCATTACTTCATAAAAAATCTCATCTTCTCCACGTGGTGTAGAACTCTCTAAATTGCTCTGTTGCAGTTGAACCATCTGCTCCTGCATATAAAAAGTTTAAGATATTATTAAAATATTAATATCACCATTGAATTTGTCTCCACAAATATAATTTGAAACACAGAAACACTCATGATATTATATACTTAATACCAGTACAAAACTACTAGTAGTTTTTCTAACAAGAAACATCATCATAGACATGAAAGTTAACATAAAAAAACATACACGAGTTGAATAAGAAAAATAACAATTATTCCGATTTACATCTTACCAATGAAATATATATATATATATATGACAACTCAACCAAATCGAACTTCACATTTAGAAGTTAATAGTTGAACTCCCAAACATAGTAAAACACTATCATTTGATTGATCATCCAAGAATGGAATATATAAAATTTAAGTCTCTGGAATTTGTTTTATCTACAATATCGAGTAATCATATATGGAGATGGAAACTTCTAACATATAAATATCCAATTAACAACAGTATATCCATAATTCTAATATTCTTCACATTGTCATATCCTTTACAAACAAATTAAGTGTCCAAATGTAAACAATTCAATATAGTATATAGTACAAACATAAATAATAATCTAGTGAGTGGAAATGTATGTTACAGATTTATACTTCAAACGATTTAATGGAAATACAAGTGTATCAAGGTATGGACGGGTTTTAACTACGGTTCAACGATTACTATTTTTTTTCAAAGTTGATAATAGGTGATAGTTCCTTGAACCCAATAATCTATATTCTTGTATGTACACATTGAGCCTAAAACACAACAAAAACAAATGCAACCAAGAAACAGGAAAAAAAAATCATAACCTTAATCACTTATGTTCCCATTATCTAAAAAAAATCTCCCTTATGGTTATGTAGGATTCCATGTAAGTATCATTGTGTTAGCTATCTACTTAATTTTCATATTTATTAAATGAACAAACATGACAAATATCGACAGGTAACAACAATGTATGAAGTAATATTAACAATTGATAATACACTTACATATTTAGAGCGAGCTTCATCATTAGTCCAACCTCCTTTTTCGCTGAAGTGTGTACTATAAAATGTTTGTATTTTTCCGATTTGTTCTCCAGCTTTTCTTTTCTAGTAAATCAAAAGTATTATATGGTAACCAAAAAGATTAGTATATAATTTATATGAACAAGCCAACAATTATATAAAAAAATATGTCATCCATAAAAAAGATAGAAAAATTTTGAGTGTACAAATTACAAAAAATGTGTACTTACTATCTCACGATGACATACAAATGATCTTGACCCAGCACAATGATTAAATGGAAGTTTTGCTCGATTTGCAATGTTGGCCTCTGAGCGTTTCTAGAAGAAAAAAAAACAAAATTTACTTTTGAATAAATATGAAAATGTGAAAAGATACCGCATACCTTATAGTCCTCTGATTCAAATAAACGGCATAACCAATCCCAATTTTCCTGTGAAACACCTTCATATCTATTCTTGCTTGCTTCTCCAGATGAGCTATATTTTTTGAAGTGTTTATACAAAACAGATCTGTAGTTGCTATACTTCCTCGCCATTGAATCATATATATACTTCTTAACACATGGGACCGAAGTATCAATCTCAAATTTATCCTTACACAAGAAGAACACAAATCAAGGTGAGCAATAGTTAAATGATGAAATTTATTCAATAAATTTATATAAACTTTCACATACCTCGACGCGTTCAATTAAAGATTGAATATCATGCTCTGGAATTTTGCTCCACTTTGGCACCTGAAGTGGCGCGAAAAGTCGAACTATTGTGCCACATTCGCTAGCAAGCTTACTTGCATTTTCGCAAATTGGTCTCCCTTCGAATGTTGAAAAGTTAATGGTCAACTTTCCGCTCGACTTCATTATTTTTTCTATTCCAAAACTTCGAGTAGGTCCACGTCCCCTCCTCATTGAAGTCGATCCTACAAAATAAAAACAATATATTAATACTTAGAATTTATGATCTGTGTTATAATTTTTTAGTTAATATTACCTTGGTTAGTTTGAGCTTGTCCTGCGGGGTCTGTGGAAGTTGGTGTTGAGGAAGCCGAGTGAGGTTGCGGAGCAGTAGAAGTCATCTGTAATCTAAACAATCAAAGAGTGAAAACTATACAAAAAAATGTATTTAAATGATTATATATAAAAGTAACATCATCTCGAAACTAATATAAAAAATAACATAAAAATCATATAAAAAATTGATAATTGAATTGTTAGATGAAATGCTCAATATTATTCCAAGAATACAAAATAGTCTTAATTAACAACTAAAAATCAAAACTAAGCATCAATATCAGTATCTTCCTCAGTCTCGACAATCTCTTCTTCATCACTGTTATGATCTACTGATGTTTCATCATCTTCACTCAAGTCATCAGTGATGTTATCAAAGTGCTGAACAGATTTTAAATTCACCACTTCTGGTTCAACATTTTGTACGTCGTATTCCGTTATTTGGAAATCATCTTCTTCAACAATACAAAGATTTGAAGGCCCTGAGTCTTGATAGGCTTCATGAGTAGTTGTTTCTACAGTGTCTATTTGTTCTTCTTCCACTTGCCTCATTTCAGGCACATCCCACAAGTGTCTATGTCGCATTTTTAACACTACTTTCCAGTTTGGCCCAAACTTATGATCATTCACATAAAATACTTGTTGTACTTGGGTCGCAAGAACAAATGGATCATTTGCATACCATGTATTACTCACATTAATGCATGTAAGATTGTAATCATTCCGAATCTTACTTTTCTTAGGATTTATGTCAAACCATTCACACTTGAATAATACAACTCGGTATCCTAACATATAATCCATCTCGATAACATCACATAAGGTACCATAAAAATCAATTTCACTGCCTTCATGCTCCCCACTTACAACAACTCCACTATTTTGGGTTGTACGTCGAGTTT
>BEHA01000271.1:102302-113094 GCA_002897215.1 Eschscholzia californica subsp. californica
TTTAATACATGAGGGTGAGGTAGCTAGCGATTTACCAACAAATGTTCTTAGGTTGGTTCCTATAAGAGAGGTATGGGACTTGAGAGGTAGCCGATCAAAGTGAAACGAAGTAGGTCGACGGTAAAATATAATACAATATGCATAAAATAGACAAAAAACGCAATAATTGGGTCAAAATTTCCAAACAAACTTCAATCCCAACCTAGTTCGGGAGCATCCATAAACGTGCCAGTCTGACCCATCTAGGTGCACGGTCGACCCAACCGATAAACACCACTAATTTGTAAGAGAAATGTTCATCGGACAACATACTTATCACACTAAGACCATATTTACAAATCGATAACATATCCTTCTTAGTAATTTTAGAGAAAAACACTTCTTAAGATTCATTGGCCAAAGAAGCACATTGATTTTAAAAATCAATTTGTACAAATAGAAAATGTGCATTTATTATAATCAAACCTCTAGTATAGGTGACTGAAAAACTACCAGATTGAGAGAGGGATATAAATACCTGATAATTGAAAAACTACAAATCCCTTGAGGATCAGGAGGGAATTGAACAGGTTTAGATACCCTTTAATCTGGTGTCTAAAGCATACTAGACATGTCTGTCTGTCTTCTTATGAGGGGGGCGGTGGGTTGTGGTGCTATGACAATACTTTGGTTATATCATTTTTCAGATGGACTATAACGACCCCAAATGCTTTCTAGTTTTAATATGTCTTGATTATCTTTGACGCAAAAAGTTTTTGCGTCATTATTATCTTTGTTAATATGTCTTGATTCTATCAAAAATACTTTCTAGTTTTAATAAGTAAATATTTAACTTTTGACTAATTACAACTTTTTAATGATGTTTTACCATTAAAATAGAAATAATTTGTATTTTGTCATGTATTCTAAATTAACCTTCAATTAAATCAGTTGCACCCAATAACAACTTTAAAATTCCTTAGTTAGATTTGTTATTCCATACCTAATTTAATCTTTTCCAAATTTTTTTTACCTTTTTGAATGTTCTCCTCTCTTTGTACTATATTAGTCAGTGACCCCACATAAACAAATGATGAAATATATAGAAAAGTTTCATTATTGTTAATACAGTAAGGGTACAGGGGTGTAAACTTGAGGACTACGAGTCGTGAGAATGATAGGGGTGTAAACTTGAGGACAATTATCAGTGATGGAGAAAAGTTGTGTATCGAGACCATTGAGATCAGTGAAGAATGAGCAACTTGGTCATAAAAGTTGGGAGGAAGATCAAGATGATGCTAGTGTCCACAGAGTTTCGTACCGACAGCTAGTAAGACAGTCGCATGGATGACAGACATGATTAGTCAGACAGGGTTAGTCAGTGGATTTGGTGGGAAACTTTTGGTCTAGTAAATCGCAGCTGGGTCGTGGAAAGACCAAATTCGGGCAAGTTGCAAACATCAAGTGACTTTGGTGCATGGTGGTATGAAAGGTGATAGAGTTAGCTAGAATATTATGGAAAACAGAGAAAGAAATCACAGGAGATTGGTACATGGTATTATACAAGTTGACAGAGTTCGCTACAAGTGTAGAGAAAACAATGAAGAACAAAGGGAGTTTAGAGAAGTTATCTTTCGAAGGAGGTCAAAGAGAAAGGAAGAAAACCAAAAGTTCATAAGTTGAGAGCGAGAAGTGTGGTGACTAGACGTTCATATAAGAACCAAATGGTTAAAAGTTTTAACAGGGTGAAGGTACATATCAGTTCAGTCGGAACAAGGATAGAGAAATTAGTAAGGTAATGCTGGGAGTCGGTGAACTAAAAGAATTTCAACGAGTTAAGGAAATCAAGGTAAGAAAGTGGGTTAGAAATCATGACAGCAATGATGACTGCTTAGAGACATCACAATTAAGGATGCATAAGCATGGTAAATTTGGTCAATAGTGATGGAGTTGTGGTAAAATCTTGTAAGCCTAAGTCACTCGAGCTGGTGATTCTCATATGAAGGCATTGCCAAGAGTAGCTAACCTAGGCAAACCGGTAATATGGAAAATGCCCTCGAGTAACAAAGAAGCTACAGATTGAACCACATGAGAAGTTAATGACCAAAGGACGTTTTGAAAGATCATACAACCTGGATAATACAAAAAAAGGACTTACAAGATAAGTAGTTGAAAGAGCTCAGAGATTCAGATAAATGAAACGACTATAACGATGGCAAGGAATAAGATGTTGTGAGATTTTAGGTCAAAGTAGTAGAGGCTATTCAAGGAAGTCCTCGGAACAAGTAAAGGGTTGGGACAACAACATAACATGTTAGAGAATCTTATCGAATCTTCAGTTATTCGATGTTACAATATCGAAGGATACAGATATTGGGTTGGGAACAACTCGATAAAGAAAGAGAGCAGATTAGAGATAATTATTTAGGAGGAGCGAGTAAGTAATTGTGATGTTGATTTCAAAACGCAATAAATTCAGGAAAGGATAGACTGAAGGTTCATCAAGCCTAGTAATTCTCTATGAAGAACACCCGCAGTATTCGTGAAGAAAAGAGTTGAATATGAGACCAAGAAGGCGGTTGGAATTCCTGAAGGATTACGAATCTGAGTTGCTTTATCATACGGGAAAGGCAAATATGGTAGTTGATGCCTTGAGCCGAAAGGAAGAAGAAATTGTCACATATGACACAACAAAGCTATTCTCTATGTTAAGTATTGTTGGTAAATGTAATTTCGACTAGAAAGAGAATGAAATCTAAAGGAAGGCGTATCAGTCACATGTGCAAATATTACCAGATCACGCCCGAATTCATTGAGCAGTGGGCAACAAGTAAATGACTGATCATTTGTACTCATAGATTAAAAGGCAAGCAAGGATAGTAAGAACTTGGGCGGGCAGATACAAATATATGACAGTGTAGATTTTAAAGGGAGACTACGGGTACAGAGTGAAAGGTAGACTGGAAAAGAGGTTTGAGACAGATACCATCATCAGACTGCATGGAGTGCCGTCATCAATAGTTTCAGATCGTGATCTTCGGTTTACATCAACATTGTGAGAGTTCTTCCAGTGGGCTCTAGGAACGGAAGGACACCTAATTACCCGTTTCATCCTTATACAGAGGGGCAGTCAGAAAGGACCATTCAGATCCCTGAAGATCTGCTTCGAGCATGTGTGTTACAGTTTGGAGGCCCTTGGACAGATCATTTATCCTTAGCAGAATTTGTCTATAGTAACAGTACGGAGACACTACTGGTATGGCACCATTCGAAGCGTGATCCGGGTGACAGGTTGCAAGGGGAAGTTAATCAATTGCAGAATGCTGCTAGCCAAGAGTAGACCAAAGAGTGATGGAAACTAACGACGACTGTTAGAATTTGATGTGGATGACATGTGTATGTAACGGTGTCACCAATAAAAGGAGTAAAGAGATTTGAACTTCAGGGCAAGCTAGCGTCGGGACTCGAGATTCATTTGTTCTTTTGCTATCCTTGAGAGAGTTGGTGTGGTAGCATATCGAGTATGGTTGCGACCAAAGTTAGTGAAAGATCAGAATATAGTTCACGTCTCAGAACTAAGGAAGTATCAACTAGACACCCATCTTATGTGGGTAGTGAAGACGAGTTAGAGATTGATGAAGACGCGAACTATAAGGTCATGCCATTTATGATTTAAGACAAACTGATAAAGGTATCAAGGAACAAGGAAATCCCGTTGGTGATAGTTCTATGGAGGCACAACAACATCAAAGAATCACCATGGAGGAGGCAGAAATTCGAGAACATCCAAAACTCTTCAGAGATCAAGATCCACGAGGAATGTAAGGGTGGTGAGAGATATGGTGTTTAAAGATCTGAGGTCTTAAGATGCGAAAGGAGAATCGAGTAGGTTCTCTGAATGAGCTCATAAGTACAGCAACAAAAGAAGCTCTTAGAACATCCGTTGATACAGTAGGAAGTTCATGATTTAGTTAGGAATGAGTCCATCCAAGAGATTCATTGGGGAAAAAGAACGAGTTAATTCAAATTTCGAGGACGAAATTTCTTTTAAGGGGGGAAGATTGTAACATCCCAAGATTTTAAGTTAGATGAGGGGCCGTTCTGAATCCAGACTAAGTCAAAACAAGGACTAAAAGTGTAATCAGGTCCAAATCAGGGGGCTTTTCGCAATCTGGACAAATCGAGGGACTGGAGTGAAATTTCGGCTATTTTAGGGAAGAAATCAGAATCGACCTCTTTCTCTATTAAACTCGTTTTCACTTCTAGGGCTGGCTTTGGGAGAGAGAAAAAAATCGATCAAATGGATAATTTCGAGTGCAATTTGAAGGGGAAATTTGATTTTTTGTTAAATTCAAGCTTCAATGAGTTGATTCAAGCTAGGGTTTGTGGAATTTTTGTAAGTAAAATCCTATTTCTCTCTAGACAGAATTTTAGCTTTGTTTGATTTTAATGGAGTCTTGTTACTTCGAATTTGTAGGATATTGGGTGGAATAGATGAAATTATGAAGAAGCAACCTAACACCATCTAAATCAAGGTAGTATTCATGTTTGATTAGCTTATTCTTAAATTCTAGGGTTTGGGGTTTATGGAATTTAGGGATTTTCATGATTCATGTAGTTCTAGGGTCTATATGGTTGGGAATTAAGCAATTTTGGTAAAAAAGCAACTTTAGAGAGATTATGTGATATAGTTTATCGATCGAACGACGACTTGAGAGACTGAATACAACCTACTGTCCGAGCCATTTTGGGATTGATATATTGATCGTACGGACTTTCCTAAAACACGAAAGTCGTAGATTAGGATGTGAGATTTCCGAATTGATATGGTATGGAAATAGTCGTTTCGAGTTCGGATGAGGAGTTATGACCGTTAGAGTGAACATCGAGCATTCGGGGAAGACTGATGCACTGCTGCGTCTATTTTGTTCGTTTCGAGGTTATACACTTGGACTTTGGCCGAGACCTTAAGTAACAAAATGTTAGAAATTGAATTAGCTTTCCAACGATGTATGGTAACATCGAAGTGGATTAGAATTGTGATGGGAATCAATCTAAGACAGAATAGTCACTCGGGGTCTTCCGATGTTATTGCGAGTCAAGTCTTATTTGTATTTTTTTTCTTATGGTTATTTCGGAGTTATTTGTGTTATGTTAAGATTCTTCTCGAAGAATCTAAGGTTTATCTTTGTCTAGGGTGTCGGAAGGAAATGAGTTGGGGGCGAGATGCTCGAAGCAAAGCGGATGAGGATGGAATCCTGAATCGCTAGGTAGGGGATACCTCTTGTTTTCTTTTATAATATTGTCTAGATTCATGCTAGAAGTGGAGATATGCATGCATCATTATGTGTAGATGGTAGGTGATCATATATGCATGATTTATACCGTTGATTTCAATGAGGTTTACAACGTGGATTATGCCTATTTCGGTAATTGTTTTACGATGAATCTTGTATTGTTTATTGGGATTATCGATGAGTTGTTTTGATGATTTTTACTCGTAAATGACTTTCAAAGTGATAGTTTTGAACTGCTTTATGATAATCGATGTTTTGAAAACATAAAGATTTCGTATGTTGTATGTGATTGGTGAAGTGGACTGAGACGAGTCATGAGGGTCTTGGCAGTTGTAGTGCTCCTCTCTCTGGCCTGGATTCTCGTTTAGGTTGGACTCTCGGGGCTCAGGGATTTGCTACCCTTGACCGCGCGATTGGACTGTAAGCCTGTTTGTTCTTACCCTCGGGGCTCAGAGGCTGTACACCTCTGACCGCCCGACTGGTTTGGTGATTGGGATCCTCTGCACGTTATGATATGACTCTTGGTTGTGCTACTTCTGTGTGTGATAAGATAAGTAATGTTTTAAAAAGCCTATCTCAGTCGAGGGCGTAACGGGCGAGTTCCGAATCTGCTGAGATTGTGGGTGAAGGATGTTTTCACAAGAAAAGAGTATTATTTTGGTTGTTGACACAATAAATTATTTTCCAAAACCACAAGGGATAGTTGCATGCTAGGGTACCAATGAGAATATGCTTTTCGTCCAAACACGAATACTGAAGGGACGATCTGACTATTCGACTTCGGTGAAGCTAAAACGTATCTAGTTAAGCTAGGTGTATATATTTATCACGAGGTTAGCTTTTCAATGACTGTGGAGTCGCCTAGTGGGAGAGGGGCTTACCTACCTAGGGGTAAGCCACTTTCTCGAGAGAACTTGAGTACCTGGGTTAGTGCCGGTATGGGACGATACTAGCCCAAGTACTATGGAGTTCTCTGGGTAACTCTCTATTGATTGAGGAGCATACCATGGGTGTTGTTGTATGTTAGAGTAGGATTGATATATATTTATACGTGTGCATGTTTTATGGAGAAAATGATTTTATCGTAGTTTTGTTTTGGGACTCCTCTACTAGTTAACTCGTGTCGGTGAGTTACTGACACCCTACCAGTGTGTTAGTATGCAGGTTCCTAGTTAAAAGCATCTGCAGCGATAGGGTTAGCAGATGGATTGCAGGGGTTGTGGCGCGGTGCCACTTTGGTGTTATTTCCTTTCACTTTGGTTTTGATTTATCTTCGAAGTTATACTTTTATACACTGAACACCTTATAATGTAAATATATATGTATCACATAGACTGTGCAGGGATGTAAGGTTGTGTGCAGGTTGAGTTAACCTAGTGTTGGTGGTTCATCTTGGAACCAGAGTTTTTAGTTCCGTTATGTCTTATTTTTAGCTTCCGTGGTGTATGTGTATGCGAATGTATGGTTTGCATGATAGGTTACAGGTACGACCGGTTCGATTTACAGAGGAGGTGCTGCCGGATTTTCAGCTCGTCTATGAATTGCCGGGGCGTGGTCGTGCCTAGTTATGGGGCACGGGGCGTCACAACAGGATAGCGAGTACATATCAATATCCCACATTTCACATATGGTAACGACTATTGCAGTGATTTTGGAGGCGTGATTTAGTGAGTTCAGCCTCGTACGGTGAAGTATGAGTTTGCTAAGTTAAATATTAGTCTGTCGTGACCAGTCAAGAAATTAATCGACCTGGACGGTACATATACCAGAACTCTGAATACGCACGAGCGGGATTTCTGAAACAAACTAGAGCTTTACCACCTGAATCCTCGAATTGGAGGTTGGCGCAAGCCTCTTAGGCACCTCGAGCTCTTTGAACCATTCCATCGAAGCCCTTGAACGGAAGGTTTGCAGGGGTAAGCTCGACTCTTTCTGCTTTGCTCTGCGAGTTGAGATCAATGTCGGTTATGCGGAAGGTCAAATAACGCTTTGCATTATCAAAAATATCCGATTATGCAACTATGATAGGAAGATTTCATTGATGGCCCTGCCACACGACCTCTGTTAAGTCGGTGCCTTACCACCGTTATAGAAATCTATATAAACAACACAAGTTTGTCCCGAAAAAAAATCTAAACTTTTATAGTTTGATTTATCATAAAATTTTAACCTACAATAGTAAGTTGACTCGAGGATTGTCTAGGTACCACTCACCCTTTCCCCTATCAAGCAAATCAACAGCAGCAAGAAAGCAATCAAATCGAACATAACAAGGCCAGTTGTTTTGGGATATCTGCGACGCCACTTTCTGGCATTATGGCTTTGACCCTAGAGAAAGAGGTGTCACTTCAGCAACCGCAAGATATTCTTTACTACGAATACAACACTTCCCAGAGTGTTTGAACAACGAACCCATCGTCGTCATGTCTGAGGAAGGAGATCTCGTTGAAGAAATAACCCGACTAAAAGAAGAAAACAAACGTGAAGCAAACACCATGTCCATAATGCAGACAACCATCGTGGAGATGTTGAGAAGAGGAGCGCTTAGCTTTGATTTGAGAAGACTTGTAGGAAGCTGAATGAGACCTGATAACCTCCCCTGTCCTTCCTGTAGAAAATCCTTCTAATAAAGTGCCTGTGGTTAAAAATACGATATATATTTTCTTTTCTCAGTTCCCGTGAAACAAACACTAAAATAACAAACTAAGAAATAAAAGGGAGCTACATTGTGTAATTTCAAGTAGATATACGTTGTATTAATTTCAAGTAGATTTAAGTGTTATATTAACAGTGCATGTATATACTCATATTATTGTGAGAATAGTCCCACATGGGAGAATGGGTAACTAGCAACCAAAAATATAAAGTATAGGTCCTCTCCACTCATAGCCAATTGGTTTTGAGTTGGATGGCCACAAACTTAACATGGTATCAGAGCTAGGCCCACACGTGATAGGCTTAAAAGCCACACGTGCTCCACGTCACCCGTAAAGAAAAAAAAAACACACGTGTTAGGCTCAAAGAACGCCACACGTGAGGGGGCGTGTGAGAATAGTCCCACATGGGAGAATGGGTAACTAGCAACCAAAAATATAAAGTATAGGTCCTCTCCACTCATTGCCAATTGGTTTTGAGTTGGATGACCACAAACTTAACAATTATGTACCAAAAATAAATTTTTTAATGATTTTCTGTCGAGAAATTCTATTCATCCCTCCATTTTGGTCCCTCCTCCAGTTTCCGTTGATGTGGCGACATATCACTTGAGTGTGGAACAATTGGAGAGAGAATGGTGAGAAAATATACTCCAGTGATATGTCGCCACATCAACGAGGCCGGGGGAGGGACCAAAATGGAGGGATGGATAGAATTTTTGTTTTCCTTATCTTGGAGAGATTTTTTATCACGTTAAATAATTTGGTGTCTCTGTTTTTACTTTCGAATATTTTATCTTTATATTCTTGAACAAGTTAATTATTTTATTTTTTTTCCAAACACTATGATCTCATAAACGACTCTACGTGACTCAACCTTTACCTTCAAAATTTTAACTAATTATATACTAAATCTGTATGAAAACCTTTTTTTAAAACAAAAACCAAAGTTAATCATGACTCTACAACAACACGCATTTTCATTGGGTTAATGTTAATATCCATAACTTACGTCTTTTCACAAGTACCCACTGTGATACAGTTTCTTTCCATCAAAAGATTATTTATATAATAAATAACTTTCCAACAATATATCCTCTTATGAGCTTTTGATGATTGGTGGCATCAGAATACGAGTTCCTTTGCGGGGCTAAGGTAGGCCGTGTTTCTGCCTACCTGAGCCTTACTTAAAGCTTAGTTTGGTTATTTGGTTTGAAACAGTTAAGTGAGTATGTAACAATCGTCCATTCCGTTCTTATATATTCTTTGTCGTTTCTTTCTATTCTCTACTTCCTCGATTTGTTTGATCATTTTTCTGAATTTTAATTGGACTCTAGGACTTGGATCAAGTATCACTTAAAATTACCGAGACAACGATCTAGAAATAGATCAATAATGTGCATCAAGAAGTACACTGTTGATATGTTAACCATCTTGGTTTCCACCATAGTTGTGTTTTTGTTCTTCTCATTAATAAATCTATTTTACCTTCTCTGAAAAAATGAAGTACATTGTTGCTATGTTAGGTAACCATCTTCAAGTCTGAGTTTTACTAGAATTAGCAGTTTCTGAAGGTTCAATCTACAACAAGAATTGCAAGGAGTCGCATGAGAAGGAATGACAGTGGTTTACATACGTTTGTATGTAAGATGAACATGTATAATCCATTAGATGCTTCTCTTTTTTCTTTTTGTGTATTCATTAGCACATGGTTAATATATTATCTTTTTATTCTAAAAAAAGGCCAGCGCTTCGGGGAAAGCTAAATAGTTTTCGGGGTGTGAAATTTTAAAGGGAATATGTAGAATTTTAGAAATTTTCCGGGGAAATAAAAAAAACACTCCACCTCACCTCACTCTCTCTCCACCTCACCTCTTTGTCTTCTCCGATTAGGTCGCCGGCCGGAAAATTTTCCGGCCGGCAACCATGAAAAAAAAAAAAAAATTTCACTCTCTCTCTCTCTCTCTAGAAACTCCGGTCTGTTGAAGAACAGACAACAGACCGGATCTGGCTTGTTGAAGAACAGACCGGAACTCCGGCGAAGGGAAACCCCTTCGCCGGAGTTTCTAGAGAGAGAGAGCGAAATTATTATTATTTTTTTTTTCATGGTCGCCGGCCGAAAATTTTTCCGGCCAGCGACCTAATCGGAGAAGATAAAGAGGTGAGGTGGAGAGAGAGTGAGGTGGAGAGAGTGAGGTGAGATGGAGAGAGAGAGAGAGCTGAGGTGGAGAAGTATTTTGCTTTCCCCCTAAATAAAATTGTCAAACAAAATTGACCAATTTTTGACCAAGTCTTCACACGGAAACTATTAGCTTTCCCCAAAGCGCTGGCCTAAAAAAATATGATGTGTTGAAGGTGTCTTGGATATGACTTAGTGTTTAATCCGGTTTGCGACCCCCAAAATCACTCTCAGCCATTAGCAGGGTTGACCTTATAAAGATGGTTGATGATTAGAGGAGGGTTGGTCTTTAGAGCAGGGTTGATCTGTTATGATGGTTTGTGAGGCATGACTTTTGGTAGGGCGGTTAATTTATCCATGTAAAGGGTGTCTATGTATATTCCGGAATTAGAATGAGAGGCGGTGAGGCAGTGGGATTAGGATTTTTATCATTGATCTATATAACTGGACCCCTAAAGATATCTTCGTGACCCTCTGTAACTTATTTGTCATCATAGTAGAAATCATCACGTCACTTTTCGCAGTATAATAGGTCTAATAAACTCAACCACGCAGATCTCTTGTATTCTGTGTGATCGTTTATTTTCTTTATTACTTTTCTTGTTTGATTGTTATTTGTCACTTCATCGCGAAAACATTCGTAAATAACGTCAAGGTACTCTAGAATAATATGGCTCACCCGA
>BEHA01000271.1:155074-166825 GCA_002897215.1 Eschscholzia californica subsp. californica
TCGGTCTGATTTGACCCTCGTGTTACACCTTTGAGTTACACCTTTCGTGCCAACACAACTGAAGTCAACCTGTTACACGGTTGAAAAGATTCGTACAATACAACTTCCCTTTTAGAAGGGCATAACCAATTTTGAGGTCCACGAGATAGCTTCACTTGCCATCCGTGTTTGCATCGACTTAAACCTATCAATAGACAAGAGATACCACACACAAAGGGAATCCGTGAAACACGAGCACAGTGCAACACGAGCACTTCACATATGAGCAGGAGGCGAGCCAACCTCTAGTTGGTAAATTACTTATCAAACTAGAAGTATGTGGTCCACAAGAATGAACTTGTGTTTGCATCGATCATACTGTCAAGCCAACCACCAATCACTTATGGATTATAATCGTCAATCCATATTCGAACTCAAGCCCCTGGTCCACTAGGTTGTCCAATATCAAATTGACAAGCCCGTGTTTGCAATCGACCCACATGTCGTGCCTACCAGTCTTAGTTCAATCCATTACTTCTCAAACTCGAAGTATGTGGTCCAAAAGAATGAACTTGTGTTTGCATCGATCATCCTGTCGAGCCAACCACCGATCACCTATGGATTATAACCGTTAATCCATATTAGAACTCAAGCCCCTGGTCCACTGGGTTGTCCAATATCAAATTGACAAGCCCGTGTTTGCAATCGACCCACATGTCGAGCCAACCAGTCTTAGTTCAATCCATTAACGAAACTCAAGATCGTGGTCCACCAAGTTATCCAATATCGCATTAGTAACTAGTGTTTGCAATCGACCCACGTGTCGAGCCAACCATTCTTGGTTCAATCCAGTAAGTAGAACTTAAAATCATGGTCCACGAAGTTGTCCACTATCACGACAACAAACTCGTGTTTGCATCGACCCACATGTCGAGCCAACCATTCTCAGTTAACATTTTCTCATCGAAACAAATTTTTTAAGTTGATTCATAATCAACTGATACACTATCACACAACACACATTCAAACAACCCAAAACCCCATAAAAGTAGGGATGTTCACTACCCTCATGTATATCATAAATATATGTATTGCTACAATCACAATCACATACCTTAAGTTTGACATCACGGTCAAATAAGACATTTACTCACACGCATCACAAACAAAAGTACATCACATCAATAGCCATTATCCTTCCCATGGAAAATTTGCAATCACAATTTACATTCTGAAAACACAAAGACAACTTCTTTCAAGTTTTAACAACAAAGCAATTCCAAAAGCACATTCTAGATTCAACCAGTTGTGCAAGACACTAATTAAAGTGTTCATAACAATGACGTGTCTAACGACGACAATCAAACCCACAATACAACCCTAGGACCACTAAACCTAGAGCTCTGATACCACTTTGTAGCGCCCCAAATCCCAAATCTCAAGCTAACCACCTTGAAATCGAAGATTTGAGACATTCAAACTGGATCCACGAGCAACACTTACCATGAGTGCACAATCAATACCTGAAAAACGAAATAGCTGGGTTAAAACCCAACTGCAGTAGATTTCCTCAAACCTAAGTCTCGGGTAGGCAAACTCAATCCCCAATCAAGGAAGCATTGTATTCATATTCATTATTGGCATTATCTGAAATTTAACGGTGAATACTAACATAATATATCAGATTTATCCAATCCCTCTCGAAACAAATAATTTATGTCCTCTGATTAATTATTAGGTTTTCAGGTTCTCGTATTTTAATCTAATACTAACCTTGATAATGCAACAATCTTTCCTCCTTTTTCCAGCAGATATAAATATAATGCCTTTAACTAAGGTAAACCTTTATAGCACCAAACTTGACATATACGTCGACAAACATATTATGTCAAAAGACACAATCATCAAGCCCTTGTTCCGGTATCTCAGACCAATACATAACAAACATTAACCCTTATCAAGAATGACAAACAAGTTCACCAAACAATTCAAGTCAATTACACATGACAAGTTAGAAGGGATGATGCGCACAGTAGATCGTCACGTAGATCTCAACCTCAAACAAGCAAATAACAATAATAGTTAACAATCATAGACTCACCATTAGAAAGTATCTACCTAGAAGATACATTGCCTAAAGAACAGAAACCATGTGAATTATCTCATTAAACTCGTCCATTGGAGATTGTCTTGACACCTTACACAAAAACTATCACAACTCTCCATTCCGAACTCTGACTAATGCACCGGTTGAACTACTACAAAGTAGACAAATACACCTTTCCAACCATAAAATAATCACAACGAGATTCATCATATATCAATACCAGATTGAGTTTTAATATAGACCTACGTACAGTAGAGACTGTTCTGACACCTTGTACGAAAACAGTCATAACTCCTCACTCCAAACTCGGTTTAGTAAACCGTTTGAATCACTAGAAAGTAGACAAATACATCTTTCCAACCATAAAAGAATCACAACGAGATTTGATGAGTATGTTAAGTACTCTATTTTTGGGATTTTATTTTATAGTTTTTACATATAAATTTTGGTAAATATTTAAAGTTACATGGTTCTTGCAGGAATTCTCAAAAATACAAGGAAGCTATTAATTGGACAAAGTTGGCAAAAATATATATTTGGTCTTGGATTGTATGGAAGATTGAAGGAATAGTTCAAAGTTGATATAGGGGGATTCTGTAGTCAGTCAGATTATAGGGGCCAATTCTGGATTTCGAGGGACTGAAATTTGAATTATGTAGAAATGGCATTGATGCCCATGTGAGAATTAAATTAAAAGTGACGATGACGTTAGCATCCACTAACAGCTAAAATTACATAGGCGGTGGTGTTGTTTCTGAAATTTGACAGGTTTCCTAAATTCAATGCTTTCTTATTCTTTTTAATTGTTTCCAAATTTTTAGCTACTAGGACATTATAAAAGCCAACCAATATCAATGAAGAAAAACACACCCCAACACACTAGTGAAAAGAGCAAGTTTAGAGGGGCAACATTAGAGATAAATTAGCTTCTTTGGGTGCAAGAATTTGGGAGATTCAAGGGCTATATCGAAGACAAGTTTTGGAGAAAGACGAGAGGAACGGGCTTCATCAATATCAATTCGGTTTTATCTTGTTCACTCTTTTTCTTTACTTGTTTATCATTAATTGAACCATGTATCTAATATCCATGGGTTTCTAACTCTTCCACTACGATAGAGGATGAAACCCTAACAAAAGTATTTGAATTAGTATCATATTTATTTTCTTATCTCTTTTAATGTGCCTAAATGTTTCATAATTAATCGTACTTCGGTTAGTCTAATAAACTAACAACTTGGATTTGAATTGAATATATTTTAAGCGAAGTGGGTTATGGGTTTAGTTAATTGAGAAAGGTCTTTTATTGTTTTATCTTCCGAAAATTGAAGATTGATTTCTAACTATTTTTTAGTAATCAAAGAGGGATAATAATTTGAATTAGATATAAAATTCGAATAAAATTGTTAGTGGTGAATTCTAATATCCTAGATTTACAACCTAATAGTTTTCCAAAAAATTTATCTTGTTTCTTTAAGTTTACTTTTTAAGTCTTCAAATAATTTCTCAAAAACCAACTATTATTTTTCCTAATTTATTAGTTAATTTTAGGTTTAGGTTTAATTCCACACAAATCCTCGTGGGATCGACTTCGTAATACATACCATATTCACATACGATTCGTGCACTTGCGAGTTTTAATTTAGTCTAGTTAGCCTAGTATTTAGGTTCACTAGATTTCACATCAAGATTCATCATATATCAATACCAGATTGAGTTTTAATATAGACCTACGTACAGTAGAGATTGTTCTGACACCTTGTACGAAAACAGTCATAACTCCTTACCCCGAACTCGGATTAGTAAACCGTTTAAACCACTAGAAAGTAGACAAATACACCTTTCCAACCACAAAATAATCACAACGAGATTCATCATATATCAATACCAGATTGAGTTTTAATATAGACCTACGTACAGTGGAGACTGTTCTGACACCTTGTACGAAAACAATCATAACTCCTCACTCCAAACTCGGATTAGTAAACCGTTTGAACCACTAGAAAGTAGACAAATACACCTTTACAACCATAAAATAATCACAACGAGATTCATCATATATCAATACCAGATTGAGTTTTAATATAAACCTACGTACGGTAGAGACTGTTCTGACACCTTGTACGAAAACAGTCATAACTCCTCACTCCAAACTCGGATTAGTAAACCATTTTAACTCTAGAAAGTAGACAAAAAAAAACTTTCCAACTATATAAGAATCACGACGAGATTCATCTTGTATCAATACCAGATTTAAGTTTAATCTAGACCGAAATACTGTCCTCTATAGATGTTTTATGGGATTTTAGATAAAACTAATGTCTAAACCATTTAATCGTTCTTTAGTGTGATTAACAATTCTAAACCTATCATGGAATAAATTGAAAGAGCCTACAAAAAAATTAGGAGATAGAAAATCTACCTCTTTTCGCCTTAGATGACTTCAAGACCACAACCATGTCTTGTCTCTCTCTAGAGAACTCTATCTCTATCTCTTTTCTTCTTTATTCCTCCTTCCTTCACTAAGTAGTGGCTGCACCATCTCTCTTTTCCATATAGTTTCTTCAAAAGTGAAGAGGATTAGTGTTTTTGTAAACCCACTAGTATTTTATCCAACCTAAACTAACTTAGAGTTTGTTATTTCCACCCAATTTGATATATATAAAAAAAATAAGGGTGTTACATTACTAGCCATGGGCAGAAATAAGGTTCAACACATGGGGACCATGATTGTTGAGTTAGTTGATGACTCTTAAAATATCTTCTCGATAATAGAGACATCGAAAAGCTAAGCGACACCTTGACCACCAAGTATCGACATAAATACTGAGTGTGAAACCTGCTGTCGAGAATACAGAGAAGGATAAATAATGTTGGCACAAGTCTTGAATACTTGATCCTAAAGGTTCAATTCGACGACGAATCGAAGAAGACAACCGCATAAGTGAGCCGAGAAGTGTGTCAAGACAAATGTCAGAACCTAAACAGTTAGACAAGGTCGACGACAGAATGTTCTCATTATACAAAGAGTTACAAGACGATGATTTGTTCGAAAGAACTCATCTGTCTGAGATAATGAAAATTCCGTGAAACAATCTCGAATACAAAGTTGACGGAAAATGTAAAATTCTGAAATTAAACTTGTCTTTGACAAAGTAACATATTCAGACGGTAAACTAGTATAATTTTCTAGAAGGCCCCTAGACCTGTTTAAGAATTACAAAAGGATCCTAAGATATGTTAAAAGGAGGGACCTTTGTTGAAAGATCTCGAGATGAGGAGTTATTATAAATAAATCCTTAAGTCTTTGTAAGGAGGTCCCTAGTTCTGTATCATTACAGAATAGTCCTTCATAAATCCTCATGGCAACCTAATCTTCTTGGATAGACAAGAGAATTAAGGTCGATAAGACGTAAAGTTGAATATTACATCATTCGGTCTAGACGTGACTCGAATAGTGAATTCAAGGGTCTTGGTAAGATTTTCGATTGAAGAGTATGAACGAAATCTAGAGACGATGACGGACAAACTAGGGGATGATAACTTTGATGATCATGCGATAGTTTTATGGGTTAATGGCCCCCAACTTACTGACCAGCTTCCTGCCTGTCCCCCTAGATTAGCAAAAATACCCATATGTCCCCCTTTTTCCGTTACTCTCACTTCTCCACCTCATCTCCTCTCTCTGCCAAGTCACCTAAAACGCCACATCATCATCTTCTCCGGCAGGGGTCGCAGGCCGGCAAAATTTTCGGTCGGCGGCCTTCAAACATAAAAAAAATAAAAAATTTCTCTCTCTAAATTTTTTATTTTTTTATTTTTCTTCTTTCCCCTCTCTCTCTCTCTCTCTCTCTAGATCTAGAGAGAAAGAAGGGGAAAGAAAAAAATTAAAGAGAGAGAGGAGAGAGAAACAAAAAATTTATGTTTGAAGGTCGCCGGGCGGAAATTTGGCCGGTCGGCGACCCCTGTCGGAGAAGATAATGATGTGGCGTTTTAGGTGACTTGGCAAAGAGAGGAGATGAGGTGGAGGAGTGAGAGTAACGGAAAGTTAAAGATAACGGAAAAGGGGGTCATATGGGTATTTTTGCTAATCTAGGGGGCAAGGCAGAAAGCTGGTCACAAAGTTGGGGGCCATTTGGGAAATAACCCAAAACCTATCAACGGAGTATACATGTTAAGACATATAACTTAAGAAAAAATCAAGAGGGAAACTCACCTTGTGTTATATTTCAAGGTTCTAATGATCATAAATTATCATGTTATGGAACAAAACTAGAAACGCTACACTAAAGAAATTGTGTACGGACATAGTTTTATCAAAGAAGACAATGCAATGGTTACCCTAGAACTATGGGGGTAGATATTGTTACATATCTGAACGGTACCTTATATGGAATATTATAAAATTCCACCCAAGTTGACGAATAAGAGAAAATACTCTTTAAATATGGAGGGAACCGAGAAGGAACCCAAAAGCCAATTATAATGAAATAAAATGGCATATAGAACTCCAAATTCTCCTGAAGATATAACGTCATAATGACGTGGAGAAGAGGGAAATTATGGAATACCTCGGAAACCAGATGTAACCAAAAAGAATGTTTGGTTGATAAGGTTTCATTGAGCTAAGAACAGTAGTTATATTCACTAAATTATGACAAGAGTGAGAAATCAAGTGTGTCAATATAAGTGATGACGTGAATGTCTAATTCACTCAACAAATCTGGAAAAACACAAATGGAAAAAACTTCTCTTTCTAATCCTAAACGGAGTAACAAGATTCAACCGTGAATCATTTGTTCAAAATAACAGATGATACTAGTTAGAAATAAGAAAGTGTTTGAGAAGAATTGATTCAATGTTTTTCCAGATTGAATCGTTACTCAAGATTAATAATCTAAAGTGCATGGTTAGCCAGAGAATGGTAGAATAACCACTCAAAAACCACGATAAGCATAAATACTTGAATTTTAATAAATTCAAGAAAGAGTTATCTGAGTAACAAATAGTTCTTAGGTATCTGAGCAGACTCGTATAATTTGGTTGTGCATATCATAAAGGAAAATGAAGATATGTGGACCACACTCGAATCTCAGATACAAAGTCTAATAGTGGATTTGAAAAACAACTAAGGGCTACGATATCACAAAATCCTCATAGGCAGACGTGCATAACTGGATCAACAATGTAATCCTAAAGGCCTTGATGGATATTGCTCTGGAGAAAGCAAAGGAAGTAGGTGAACTTCTTGGAGGATATTTGTTTGTGATTGAAGCTAGTGCACGCAATAAACCTAAAGAGTTGTTGCGTAGGCACTAATACGGTAAGTCTAGAGAATTCAAAACAAATAGACTAGCACCCTAAAGCAATTAATCTCAAGGAATGCATAAATTAAAATTATGCTCAATCCTAAGTTACCTGGGGATCCGTATAGAACAAGGGTGAACACGAGAGTTGAAATTGCATCATCAAGGGGAATGTGGCAAAAACGCCTAAAGTAAATGAGTAAAGGAATGGTGAAACCTTACCTAGATGACTTGAGATCCCATGGTCTAGGTTCAAAGGGCAACTGAAGCTATATCCTGACTCGACAATAACACTGTAAGAGACTTCTATCTCTTACCCATTCCTAGGATGAAAACAGTGTTGCCTGTAGTGAGAGGCTAAGCATTAAGCTTTTAATGAATCTGAAAACTTAGAACTTGATTCTAACGTGAGCTATAGCAGGAAACCTTATTACGGATAACCTATATGTGTGTGAATTGATGTCGGTTCTATGGGAAGGTCGTCTAGGCCGACTTCTCTAAAGCACACACGAAATTGGGATTGTTCAGGACCGAAATGAACAAAACCGAGAACCTAAGTAGGTGAGGGATTAGCTGTGTGATAGCTATTCAGGTTTACGATTTCCAGGACTCAGTTCAAGACAATAAGTTTACTGTCGTCCTTGTAGACCTTGTAGTTATTCACTAGGAAAGGTTCAAAGTCGAAAGACTACCTTCTTCAGATGCAGGAAAGTTCCGCATATGAGCTCTTTTAGTGTCAGTATGTCAGTGTAGTGTATATTTATCATAGTAAACCTCGAACTTTCATTCATGTGGGGGATTGTTGAAATCGGAGCCGATTTTGGCTCGACCTGACTCGTCAAACTCAGAAACGGAATGCGCCATTGTGTTCGTCTCGTCGAGCTCATCAAGTTAGAGCCAAGAATCACTCGAATCCGATTCCGGATGAATGAGAAATTTAAGTTTGAAGTTTGTACGTGGTTCGGTTAACAAAGGGACTAAACAGGCAAAATGAAAAAATTTATTTGGGGGTCATTTGAGCGAAGAGGACGCAACCAGATCTGGACGGTGGGCATTCCTTCCGTGGGATTGCGCCTGATCGAACGGTGCGCGTCCTCTGCGTTGTGGGCTACGTTCGGGATTTGGTTAGATCTCAATCCAACGACCATATCTGTACTCCGCGTCGGGACAACAAGATCAATCGGATGGCTGGCGTTCCACCCGAGCTTTTTAGAGAAATTTGGCGGCCCAGACTTTAACCGACTATAATAAATTAGTTTTCTCCAAGTTGAGTCCGTGATTCCGAACATTTGTGTCCTTTAAACCCCAAAAGCCACAAGTATCCATTCAACTCTTATATAAACAACCCAAAACCATTCCATTTAATATCAATTCATTCTCTTCTTTTCTTCTCTTCTCTTCTAACAATTAGAGGTTCTGGTTGGCCTAGAATATCTGATTCAGAAGCAATTCTAGAGGTTCTGGTTTGTCTCGAATATCCAGAAAAAGGAAGAAAGAAGTTTTGAGTGAAGTGATAATCATAAAGCGTCTAGGACATCAAATTCATTCTCTTCTTTTCTTCTCTTATCTAACAATTAGAGATTCTGGTTTGCCTAGAATATCTGATTGAGAAGTATTTCTAGAGGTTCTGGTTTGCCTAGAATATCTAGAAAAATGAAGAAAGAAGTTTCGAGTGAAGTTTGAATTTCCAAAGCGTCTAGAATATCATCCGCTATGGTCCAAGAGCTCATAATATTTACAAAGGTTCTTCCGCTTTCAGAATATAGAAGTACCATCTTAAAACTCTGAAAGGAAAGTCGTTGTATCCCGAAGGCATACACCCTAACGTCTGGTACTGTTACGGGGGTGTAAAATGTCTTAAGGAAAGATAATTTGTTCTCGCCTCGACTACATTAACGTCTATCTCGGTTAATCCGAAAGAAGGAATATTGATAAATCATTATTCTTTTCTAGTCTCTCTCTCTTTATAAGTTAGAGAAAGGAAACTCTGTCTAAATCAAGCCAAGACAGAGAGAAATCGACTTATCGATTGATAACCAGAGGAACAACAGCATCAAGCTTAATTACTTTTGTAGATTCTAGAGGTTATGTATTTATCATGATTGACCTATCAACTCATCCTATTCCATATCAGAAAGTGTGTAACTATGACCATGCAGATGGCCGAGTACAGAATATCAATTTATGGTCGAAAGCAAAGTGAGTGGGATCAACTTGCCAGTTGGATAGTGAATAATAATTTACTCAGTGAGAACGTCGTTTGGTTGATTCAGGTATTTTTCTTTCGGAGTTTCTTGTTACAAAATTTTGTGATTGATTACTTCGTATAAGTATTTTTTTTTTCGTAGTTAGATATGTTTCAAATTTTAAGATGCAGTTCTTTCACCAGAATCATCTCCACAAATAAGTCATTGGTTACTGTCAACTGATGTGAAATTTAGTCAACCTAAATAATATCAGGGCAGGCCCTAGGTTTTGGTGGGCGCAAAGCGAACTTTGAAATATCACTTCATTTTTACCTCACACTTTATAGGTTGAACTTTAAAAGTTCTTTTATTACAAAATAATGTATAGGTACTTTGTTGATTTTGAATATGAAATGAGGATTTAATAGATTTTAAGAACTAAAATATTAGCTGCTCTTTTATTGGTGGCTACTACATGGATAAATAAAAATTGGCTTCTACATGGATAAATAAAAATCTTTATGATAAGTAGACTGTACAAAAAAGTTATATGGTACAGAGATACAACATTTGAATTGATACCTCTTATTTTTCAACATAAGTCTCGCCCTCTCCTTTCCCGAAACCCTCGTTTTATTTTTAAGATATGTTTGAGGACTATGGAATTGTGGTAATCAGGAAAAGAGAAAGTAGAAGAATTTTTAAGATTATAGATAATGAGGCATTAGAAACAAGAACAAAATGGCGTTCCCACCTATTTAGGCATAAAAGTTAGTAAGCAGAAAACAATAATCAGTTTTAGTGACATAAATTCCTTATTACAATCTAATCTTAATCCTAGTCAATTACACAAGTTTGTAATTGGAAATAAAAGATGCGGCCAAAAAGAATTGCAGCCAGGACCATACAAGTTTCACGAAAGTGGTTTGCCACTTGAGCCACTCTTGAATCTTGATTAAGTTTTCCTATGGGTCCATGGGTTTTAAGTCCAAAATAAAATTCAAAAAAAGTTTAAGGTCCAATCTTCTCAGAAAATAGGTTTTTAGTCCTTTTCGTTTTGTAAGAAACATTGTTGATAAATAACGTGTTATGTATGACACATATAAAAAAAATTAAATAAAGTATGGAAAACATGAAATAATGTATGAAACTTTAACAATAAATAACAGGTAATTTATGAAACAAAACAAGAACTTTTAAACAGAAAAATACTGTAACTTTAATGTCTAGACATACTTTAACTAATTTGGACTAAATATCAATTATAATTATTATTTTGGCTTAAAATCCTATATTAATATTAGGGGGGACTAAATATGTGTTTAGGGGTAGATTTTTGGACTAGAACCCCAAAAATTCTTTTCCGTTCCTATTCCTATCTGTTTCTATATTAACGGTGATTAATGGCCCTTATATTTCATGCGAATTCTTGGGATCCAAAACCACCCATTTGGTGGTTTTGGGCCTAGGTCGACCCTGAATAATATGCTAAATAGACCAAATTAAAACTCGCAAGTACACGAATCGTATTTGAATATGGTATGTATTACGAGGTTGATCCCACGAGGATTCCACAGGAAATTAAATCTAAACCTAAAACTAAAATATTAAACTAGGAAAGAGATAAAATCGAATTTGAGAAGATGTTGAAAACCAAAAAGAATTAAAACTTGAAACAAAATAAAATTGTGAGAAAAAACTACAATTTGGTAAATCTAGGATATTGTAATTCATCGCTAACACTCATAATTGAATCTAATATTTAATTCAAATTATTATCTCTCTTTGATAACTCAAAAATTGGTGAAAATCAATCCCCAACTTTCGGAAAACAAAACATTAAAAGATCCTTTACGATTATCTAAACCCATAACCCACTTCACTTAAAATATCATGCAATTTAAAAACGAATTTTTAGCTTCTAAGGCTAATGGAAGTACGGTTCAATAATGATAAACAAGTTAAAGAAACCCTCATGTTAGAGTTGTTGGTTTCGGTGTACCGATTCAACGAATTGACTCAGCGAGTCTATAACCAAATCACTGGTGAAACTAGTTACTACTTTGACTTTATTTGTAAATCAATCAAAAACACTTTCTTTCCAAATTAATGGAGAAAAACTAAGGAATAGAACAACTCAATATCTTTCGTATTTCTAACCGATAATGTCTGTTAT
>BEHA01000271.1:181669-205065 GCA_002897215.1 Eschscholzia californica subsp. californica
CTTTTGCAAGCGTTGGAAATCTTCTACCTGATGGACTCTGGAAACTTGGTCCAGTTCTCGGTCCGCTATTTCTTTTTCGCAAGATTTTCCAGCCACAATGAAGAAGATGTAGTTGGGCTTGCTTGGATACGATTCTTTCCGGCTGATTAGTAGCAGCTTTATCAGCATCAGATAATGACTGGTATTGGTACCATTCTAACATAGAACCCGGAAAAGGCATAGCCTTATATTTGTTGGAGACATCTATCCATCGGCTTTCACCACCGGCAGGGAGAATTGGAAGAGAAATAGCGGTTGAACCATCATCATCATCATCATCATCATCATCATCATCTGCTGGTTCTTCATCACTACTTTGGAGAAGATTGGAAATGAAGGTCTCCTTGTAATAAGAAGAAGACCTAAGGCCATGATCACATACAACTTTCGATCCATTGTGGAGATGGTATTCCTTCAATTGTTTGTAACAATACAAAAACTCACTATCTTTCACCACCAACACTAATTTCTTCTTCTTGGGTATATTAAACTGAATCCTTATCTTCTCCTTTAATCCAGACACAAAGTCATTCTTCTCCATTGTTATAAAAGATTCTCTTGGGCATGCATCTCCTCCGACATAAAGGATTTTCAGACCAATTGATTCCTCTCTCATTTCTTCTTCTACACGACGGCGCTTCGGTTCCATTTTGAAAATGACGAAATGGTGATACTTTTAGGGTTTCCCTAATATTTTATAATAGGCAGCCATAAGTCAAGTCAAGGCCTGATATTTTATGAATATGGTACTATTTGGGTTTCCCTTATCTATCCATTGAACCTCTTCATCCGACGCTCCCCATAATTAATTGTGTTTTTATTACTTCCCATAATTAGGCCTTAATAGTAGTACAATTAAGTTTATATTGTGATAGGCAAGATATACACGACTAAGTCTTATTCAAAGAGGCTAGGAGAATGTTAGCCGAAGCAAGGTTGGTCAATCACAGTATCGGGGCTCTTGCAAATCAAGGAAGTGGGAGTGTCGTAACTCCACCAGAATGATCTACTCGTAGTTTTTTTAGTTTTTTCTGTCTTTTGTTGTTTGTTTAGCTTACTTTGGGTGGCTCGGTGGTTTGGTCTTTGTTGGTCCTTCCTGTAGGTACAGTAGCAAGGGAGTGTCAGTCCTAGCTCCTCCAAGGGTTGGGAGTAGAGAGTTTAACTCTCCTTGTTGTTCTTCCTGGCAAACTGTACCCCGTGGGCGTTGGATTTAGTTCTTTTGTTGTCGTGGGTCTGTTACTAGCTTTTAGGTTGTTAATCGTTGCTCTTGTATGCAGTTCCATTATGTTTAATTAATTTTAATTTCAGTTGTCTTATACTTAGCTTTTTGGTTTTTTGATTTTTTGGCTGATTGTTACTTGCTCTGTTTTCTACCTCCTGCCCTTCTATTTTTGTCTTCCTGCTAGAGGCGCCCCTTAGGTCTTCACCTCCCGGGTGGGCTTTAGTCTTCTGTGGTGTGGCGGCGATTTGGGGCCTCGGTTGCCTGGGCCCAGATGGACCAACCCTACAAGGACTTATCTGTCCTGGCCTGGAATATGAGGGGCTGTGGAAATTTTCTGAACAGGAAACACCTCTGGGCTCTTGTCCGAACTCATAAGCCTGACATCATCTTCATCTCGGAAACAAAATGTCTTAATACTAATTTTGGTAAACTGCTTAACTTGCATGCTAATTACAATCACTACACGGTCGAGCCCGTGAACAGAGCGGGAGGTCTGGCGGTTTTCTGGACGCTTAACATGGATATTCAACCTCTTTACGCTGACAACAACATTATCCATCTTAAAGGCACCCACGTCAATAATAAGGATCATTTCTTTATCTCCTGTTTTTATGGGTGCCCTTATAGTTTCTAATCGGATGAGACCTTGGGCTCAACTTTCCGATCTTGTTCCAGACTCCACTACTCCCTGGCTGGTTATAGGCGACCTCAATTCTATATTGCACCCGGAGGATAAGATCGGGGGAAAAACAGAGTTCCCTTCTCATGCTCGGAAAATTCGCAATGGGCCTCCATGATCTGGGCTTTAATGGAGATCCTTACACTTGGTCCAATAGACAATTCTCGGGTAATTTCATTAGAGAACGTCTGGATAGGGCTTTATCCAACCAAAAGTGGCTTACGGATTATCCTACCTCCATTCTCCATCACCTTTCTGGGGTTGGCTCTGACCACGTCCCCATCCTGCTCACTACCACCATCCAAAGGCCTAATGGTCGGAAGCCTTTCAAATTTATTCATACCCGGATGACTCATCTGATTGCAGCAGCTATATTAGCAATAACTGGCCCACTTCCTACAACTCGATCCAAAATAAACTTAACTCTCTGGCTATCAATCTTTCCCACTGGAATAAAACTGTTTTCGGTCATCTCGAAACCAAAATCAACTGCCTTACTAAAGCTCTACAATCGATTACTAACTTTGAAGATCTTCATAACCTTAATCAGAATTTGGAGGAAGCCTACAACCAACAGGAAAGCCTATGGAAAGAGAAATCTAGAATAGCGCATATTCATCTTGGTGATCGTAATACGAAATTCTTCCACGCCAAAGCTATTCAGCGTAATCGTAAGAACCATACCACCTCTATTAAAAGAAATGACAACTCCTAGACGAACGATCTTCAGGAAGTCGCTAATATCTTTTCCACTCATGTTCAGTGTATTTCTACCACGGTGGGCTCCACTATCTCAGAGGAGTTAATCAATCTCTTCCCCACTCAGATAGTGAGCACCCAAAACAACAACCTCATCAATCCCCCGAAGGAAGAAGAAATCCGCGCTGCTGTGTTCTCTCTGAAAGCTGATGCCGCCCCCTGGCCCGGATGGCTACCCTCCTTTCTTCTACCACTCAAATGGGATACGGTCAAAGGTGGGTCGGCCTTCGCAGAGTACCTCCTCTACCTTGGGACAATGCGGGTAGGTCTATAGAAGAGGCCTACACGTCTAAATGGTTCTACTCAACGAGATCAGCAAGAGAGTCTTGGATACTCGAGGCAAAAGGATAGATTAGTCATTCATTAATGAATACTATCAACCAAGAGTCATAAGGTATGATTAGTGAAGTAGTTCACTCACCCGGAACGACGGAGTCAAAGGGTAGGGCCTTCGTCTGCTTTACTCCGAAGAACTGGGATCTTGGAATCACTTATTCAATCGGGGACGTTTTTTTATTGAATAATGTGGGAAAACTAAGTTTTTCAAAATGATAACGAGTTTTAAAACTTTGTCATTTCTTTTATGTAGTTTAAAGATGATAAAAGATATTTTCAACTTCCGCTCACTTCTCGACAAGGAGAAGCTGAATGAGCACAACTTCCTCGACTGGGACAGGAACCTGGGAATAGTTCTCAGGATGGAAGGCAAGCAACATGTACTAGAAACTCCAATTCCTGTATTGGATGATACTTCGACTAAAGAAGAGATAGATGAAGAAAGGAGTGTGCGAAAAAAGGCAGAGCCTGTAACTTGCTTAATGCTAGCAACCATGGAACCGACTCTGCAAGAGCAGTTCATAGAAATGGATGCTTACTCCATGATGCGACAACTTCGGGAAATGTTCAAAAAGAGTCGAGATTGGAGAGGTTTGAAACCTCTAAAGCAATTATGGACATGCGCCTTGAAAAGGGAAAACCAGTTGGGCCTCATGTTCGTCAAATGATCAGGCTCATGGGCAATCTGGCTAAACTAGGTTTCCCTTATAGCCAACTGACGGCTACCGACACTATCCTTTACTCCCTCCATAGTGGTTTTAATCAGTTTAAGATGAACTACAACATGAATGGATGGGATAAAACGTTGGAGGAGCTTTATTCTATGCTTCTAACAGCCGAAAAGGACATTGCTATAGTGGAGACTAAGAAGGACGTTCTTATGGTACAAAAGGACAAAGGGTTCAAGAAAGGTGGAAAACAGATGAAGAAAACCGCGTCAAAAGGAAAAGGCAAACGGGTTGCCAAACCTAAAGACAAAGGTCCTCCTGACACCAAATGTTTCTACTGTGATGGCAAGGGTCACTGGAAAAGAAACTGCCCTAAGTTCTTGGAGGACAAGAAGAATGGAACAGTGGCTTCCAATTCAGGTATAAACAGTTAACTTATCAAATACTGTAAAATTCCCAAACTTTGGTATATGATACCTAAAATTGCCCTATCATTGTGAATGTACAGGTGCAGCTGGGAACTGAGTATTTGACTAAGGAAGACAAGATCCAAGAGGGAGCAGAAGCCTCGACTGCTAAGGATGCTGAAAGGGATCGAAGTCTACTTTAGGCACTAATCTAGATTAAGCGTTTTTCTAGTTTTTAACATCATCTCTGTATTAAGTATTATGGAGAATCAATAAAGAACTTTATTTCTAAATTGAGATGTTCTTAAAAGTGCTAAATTAAACAATCTATACCTAAGGATTCTAAACTTGGTTAAACACCTACAAGATAGGTTCAAATAACCAAAACATGAATCAACTGACAAGAAAGAAAGTCTTGAGTCAAAAACAGAGATTGATCTTCAAACGTACTTTTAACCTATCCATATTTGGAGTGTCCAAAAGGATTAAAATGAAGAACACGAATCAAACTCCATCCTCCAAAATCCACTAGTCTAGACATAGCTTCCCACAAAACTACCGAAATTCCGTCTAAAGCTAAAACTTGTAAAAAGCGTTACAAAACTAGCTAATATCTGACGCAATTTCTTTTTGAAAGAAATTTGGGCTTCTTCCACAACCAATCAAGAGAACAAAGTGTTTGTTGCTCATGATAGTATTCTTCTAGTAATTAGCACACCTAGTAGTCTGGAAGAAAAGTACGAAGTATTACAAGAATAAGTGGGAGAAAAGTACAAGTCGATTTAATTCGATCATGAGAAAAATCATGAAGAGTCATGAAGAACAATCATGAAACTTGTACAAGACGATTAAATTCGACCAAGAACAACAAATTGCAGCTCCTCGGAAAAGGAAAGGTTAAAGATATGATCTTATAAACCCACCACACAAAAGAGAATGTCATTCGCATGAGAACTCTCAAAGCAAGTGAAAGTGTCTCTAAAGGAATATCTCAAAGTAGTTGAGAAAATTCCAAATTGTTGTTCAAAAGACCTAAAAGGTCAAAATTAAAATCTCAAAGACTCGAAAAATAAAGGTTATATCTGAAGAGATAAAAGACCTGCGCAGAAACGGAAACTGACTCTAGATTTTGGCTAGAAGCCAAAATCATCATGAAATCCATATCTCGTCAAGACATGAAGCTTGATAATTTAAGTCAACGGAAGACCTAAATTGGTTTTCCAAAGTAGAAAACTGAGAAGATGGAAAGATTCATGTTTCCCGAAACTAGACAAGAAGAATAAGATTCTTCCAATCAAGTTATGTCCATAGGCATGCTTCAGAAATCCATCGACGGATTAAAGGCACGCAAGAGGTAGAATCTGCGATTCAAAGAGGCAATCAAAGAAGTTTGATTCCTGAGGAATGAAGAAAAATCTTGAATCACGAGTTTCAAGAAGGTAAGTGGGAGAAACAAACCTTCCGATTCGTATGCAGAGTACATACAAAAGATTGAGTACGACATAAGATGTTGTGTAAAAGTGAACACACTGACTCAATAAAAGGACCCCACACAAGGATGAAATGTCATTTTGGGCTTCTGAAGATCCATAAGCATAGATAAAAAAGATGATAGGATTAGAGAGACTCAGTACGCTGAGATGCTTGAGATCCGAAACAGAAAATCTAAGACTCGGAAAAGTCTAAAAGAATTTCGACCCAAAACTCATGACAAAGAGCGTTGCCAAATCGGAGTTTGAAAAGACACCGATGAGCAAGCACGCATGAGAGAGACGTTTATGTTTGAAAACATAAAGTCAAGTAATGTTGAACGTGATTAGCATTTAGACATCCAATTCGGATTGGAAACCCGAAACACTACTGAAACATCCTAGGAGGCTAAAGGATGAAAGTAGTACAAATAGTCATCGTAGCAAACTTCCAGACATGGAAGGAAAGTAAAGCTTAAAAGTGTTTAAGTCGTAACAGTTGCAAATTCTACATAAGAAATTAAAAGCCTTAACTCTAATAAAGATTACTTGATATTATCAAGGTTGAAGATAGCAATCTTCAAATTAATTGATAATAAGCAAAGTTTAAACCCGACTACCACGGTAGTCAAACTAACTGTCACCTAAGACATAGTAGAGATTCATACACAGTCTAAGGCATGAGGTAAATTTGGAATAAACCTCGACAAGTAAAACTGAGTGGGTAAAAGAGTTTTACAGAAGAGGCTCAGATTTACAACTCTCGTTATCAGAAATAATAGAGTTATTTCACAAGTCGTCTAAATTTGGTTTAATGTTTAAACGACAGTCCATTGATGATAAAACACTCCGAATAGGTTTGTCAGATACGTGATCCGATGAATGAAACTCTATTAAGTGAACTTGGAATATTTATTGTCAAATCCCTAGTCCTGGTCATTGCATGGACAACAATGACTCATGAAGACTAGTACGGGAGTCGATGGGATAGCGCAGTTTCATGGGCTAGAGGAATAGTGTATTCGATTCGACTACGTGGGTGTGTAAAAGGTTTATACACTGGATAACCTTCTAATGAGAAGTACATCACTCTTGGTAAACGTCAAATACTTCCCAAAAGACAAGATTGGAGAGATTCCTCAAAATATGAGTGCTCCACTCATCTTATGTAAGGAATGTCCGACTTTGGTTCCGTCAAACACCGCGCCGTAAAAGGAGGTTATAAAGACAGATACTGGGAAGGATAGGATAGACATGAAGTTAAGTGGGAATGCAAGAATGGATTGTGTCATCCTAATCACATTAGGTCAAAAGTGTCTCAAGGCCACTTGATGAGTGACAACTTAAAATGTGTGGCCGCGCTCAAACGGATTAAGAATTAATCGTTTGTCTTTTACAGTTGTACTCGGAGATCAAGAAAGTCTGAATGACATGACGTATCAGATGAGATACTAAATTGACACGGGAATCGAGGCATTGCACTTGTTCTAAGTCCAAGTGGGAGTCTGAAGGGATTGAAGGAGATGTCTTTCGACCAAGATGGCAATGCGAGCAATATGTCGGTTAGGACAATTGATGAAGAAGATCATCAAGTCCGATTGATTTAGGGGTCGTAGTGTTTAGCTAGAAACAACTACGATCGTCGAATTACGAAGTAATTCGCGGCTAACTTCGATCGGATCCTACATCGGGTTACACATAAGAATGGGTATTTAATCGGATGATATGACTAGTGGGAGTGTGATATAACATTGGGAATGTCCCATAAACATATCTCACATGCCTAAATAGAATTTGGGCAAAAGATAGCACAAAGGCCCGAAATAAGGGTTTTGGGCCTAGGCCGGTTCGGGTACTTCCGGGACTCGGATTGGGCTGAATTTTGGAGGGTTAGTTTCTGACATACCCAGTACTATGCACCCAAACTTTCGTGGTGTTTTGGACACCTCCTCCTTAGGGAATTGAGAAAATATCATTAATTGCTATTTTATACTATTTCCCTAAATCTTATTCTAAAGGGTGTTTTAGGAAACCTTTGAGGAGGTGTATTCTCATTAGGGTTCTATATAAGGTCTGGAATTTCTCTCTAAGCTTTCTAACTCTACCACATCAAGTAGAGAGGAGAAAGTTAACTCCCAAGCTATCTTCTGGTCAAGCAAGAAGAAGGTTTTCTTATTATCAAACCACCATTGGAGTGTTAGCGAGCTTTCAAGGAGGAAGATTAAATACACCGTTCGGTGTCCCAAGTAGAGGAGCTACGTTTGAAGCTCTTGGTCTTCTTTAATCTATTCAACTAGTTCGAGGGAAATAGCGATTAAGGTAATCTACTATCTTCCTATTAGTTAATTAGTAGTTTTGCATGATGATCTTGGGGATACTAGTGTTAGACATTAGATGTCGTTATCCGCTATAAACACTAGTATAAGGGTATAATTCCCTTCAGTTTACTCACCTAAATCATTGGGAATTAAGGGCAGGGCTATAATCCGCTTAATCCTTGAGAAATGGGATCTCGGAATCACATTATTCAAACTAGGGACGTTTTTCTTGAATAATGTGGCAAAAACTAAAGACTTTTTGCGAAAATTATCGAATGTAATACTTAGCAAAATCCTTTTTTTTCCATGTAGTTTTACTATGGCAAAAATCAATCTTTTCAACCTGTGTTCAATCCTCGATGAGGATAAATTGATAATGGACAACTTCCTCGATTGGGAAAAGAGATTGAGAAGTGTTCTCAAGTCTACAAACAAAGAAAGCGTACTAGATACCCCTATTCCAAGGATAACTGCGAACTCAAAGATTGAGGAACAAAAGCAGGCCAAAAGTATCCGGATGAAATCGGTTTCAGTAACTTGCCTTATGTTGGCCACCACGGAACCTAATCTTCGAAAGAGATTCAGGAAAATGGATGCGCACACAATCATCCGTCGATTAAGGGACATGTCCCGAAATAAATCACGGTTGAGAAAGTACGGAACTTCCAAGGCAATCCGGAATGGCATTGGAATGTCTGAATCAAAAAAGAACTTCAACTGATTCAGAAGAACAAAGGGAAGAAGGAAGGAACTCACGGTTCCGACCAAGGTATCTATGTTATCGAAGTTAACTTAGCAAATATACTTGATTCTCAATCTTGGGTATTTGATACCGGATGTGGTGCTCATATCATTTCTGATGTGCAGAACCTTAAGAGAATCAGATATTTATCCAAAAGGGAGCTTGTTCTACGAGTAGCGAATAGTGCAACGGTTGCTGCGAAAGCTGTAGGAACATTCAGTCTGCCTTTGGAAACTGGTCTAGTTTTGGAACTTCATCATTGCTATTATGTACCTTCTATTTCTAGAAACATTATCTTTGTCTCAGTGTTAGACAAAGAGGGATATCACCTATTAATAAAAAACCAGCGTTGTTCTTTATATAAAGGTGAAATGTTTTATACCAGTGCTAAGATATACAACGGTCTCTATATAACGAATATTGAGAACGAAGTCTTTAACATAGAAACCAAAAGGCTATGGTCAAATGATTTGAATCAAAGTTACCTTTGGCATTGTCGTTTGTGTCACATTAATATGACGCGCATGAAGAAGCACCATAAGCATGGACTTCTAGGCTCGTATGATTTAGAATCGTACAACACGTGCGAATCATGTTTAATGGGTAAAATGACGAGGTCTTCCTTTAAAGGCAAAGGAGACGGTGCCAAAGAACCATTGGAACTCATACACACGGATGAGTGTGGACCAATGAGTACTCCCGCGAGAGGTAACTATAGCTACTTCAGTAGGTTCACGGATGACTTCACTCGTTATGGTTACATATACTTGATGAGGCATAAATCCGAATCGTTTGAGATGTTCAAACAATTTCAGAACGAAGTAGAGAATCAACTTGACAAGAAAATAAAAGTTATCCGATCCGATCAGGGTGGTGAATATTTGAGTCCAGAATTTGACGCTCATCTTAAGAGTTGTGGAATAGTTTCTCAACTCACTCCGCCTGGAACACCTCAGATGAACGGTGTTTCCGAAAGGAGAAATCGCACCTTGTTAGACATGGTTCGATCTATGATGAGTTTAGCCAATCTTCCAAATACGTTCTGGGGATATGCTCTGGAAACGGCTGCTTTCACACTTAACCGTGCTCCGCCAAAAGTTGTAGAAAAGACGCCATATGAGTTATGGTTTGAAAATATTCCAAAAATGTCTTTTCTCAAAGTCTGGGGATGTGAAGTTTATGTCAAACGTTTACAAGGAGATAAATTCTCACCCAAATCAGACAAATGTCTCTTTGTGGGCTACCCAAAAGAGACAAAGGGTTACTACTTCTACCACGAATCTGAGAACAAAGTGTTTGTTGCTCGAGTTGGTATCTTCCTTGAAAAGGAATTCCTTTCCAAGAAGACAAGTGGGAGAAATGTAGATATCGATGAAATTCGATATAAGCAACAAATAAACACGGATATGGAAATATCAAGAGGTTTAGCGGCTCCTATCTATCCACAAAGTATGGAAGAGGATAATGAGGTCGAGATAGAGAAACTCGTGGAACCTCCCGCACGAGTCGAATTAAATTCGCAGGAGACATCTCAGGTAGTTGAGAACACTCCAAAAGTTGCTCAGGCCCTTCGTAGGTCTCAAACGCTCCAGGAATTATCTCAGAAAACAGATATCCTACTGTTAGAAGATAATGAGCCGAGTACCTACAACCAAGCTATGACGAGCCCTGACTCCGAAAAATGGCTAAAGGCTATGAGATCAGAAATGGATTCTATGTCAGAAAATTAAGTATGGGACTTGATCGATTTGCCCGATGGAGCAAAACCACTCGGATGCAAATGGGTTTTCAAAGTGAAAACTGACAAGGATGGAAACGTTAGCATTTTCGAAGCTAAACTCGTGGCAAAAAAATACAAACAGATTCATGGTATAGACTATGATGAAACCTTTTCCCCTATCGCAATGCTTAAATCCATTCGAATTATTCTAGCACTTGCAGCTCATTATGATTATGAGATTTGGCAAATGGATATCAAAATCGCCTTCCTAAACGGACACTTGGAAGAGGATGTGTACATGACACAACCCGAAGGTTTTGTAGATTCCAATTAATGTTGGAAAGGTTTGCAAGCTTAAAAAATCCATTTATGGACTTAAGCAAGCAAGCAGGAGTTGGAATCTTCGATTCGACGAGGCAATCAAAGAATTTGGATTCCTGAAGAATGCAGAAGAGTCTTGTGTTTACAAGAAGGTTAGTGGGAGCAACTTAGTTTTCTTGGTCCTTTATGTCGATGACATATTAATCATAGAAAACAATGTTCCGATGCTGGAATCAGTCAAAGACTGGCTTAGGAAATGCTTTTCCATGAAGGACCTAGGGAAGGCAGAATACATATTAGGAATCAAGATCTATAGGAATAAATCAAGGAGAATAATCGGACTCAATCAAGAAACTTATATAGATAAGGTTCTTAAGAGGTTTGAAATGAAAAACTCCAAAAGAGGATTCCCTCCCATGTCACATGGTATGGTGCTTAGCAACGATCAGTGTCCTAAGAGTCCTGATGAGCTAGCACACATGATGAAAGTACCTTATGCTTCGGCAATAGGATCAATCATTTACGCCATGATCTGCACTCGCCCAGACGTCGCATATGCTTTGAGCATGTGCAGTCGTTACCAATCGAATCCAGGCGAAGCACACTGGTACGCCACCAAGAATATTCTAAAGTACCTGAAAAGGACTAAGGATCCCTTCCTGGTATATGGCAGGCAAGATACACTAAAGGTTGTAGTCCATGTGGATGCAAGCTTTCAAATGGATAGAGACGACTTCAAATCGCAATCCGGTTACGTCTTTTGTCTAAATAGAGAAGCAGTGAGTTGGAAGAGTTCTAAACAAGGCACAATTGCAGACTCTACCACTGAAGCGGAATACCTAGCGTCCTCAAAAGCTGCAAAAGGAAGAGTTTGGATCAAAAAGTTCGTAATGGAACTCGGTGTCGTACCTGGCATAGAAAAAGGAGTAACTCTCTATTGTGACAACAATGGAGCAATAGCCCAAGCAAAGGAACCTAGAACACACCAAAAGTTCAAACACATCCAAAGAAAGTACCACGTGATTAGGGAAATCACAGAGACAAAAGATGTGGTCATTTGCAAGGTTCATACGGATGACAATGTTGCAGATCCGTTAACTAAACCGTTATCTCAACCCAAACATGATTCACACATGAGGGGCATTGGTATAAAGCGCATTGGAGAATGGTAACAAATATAATTTGGATTCATAAAAGAGTTTATGTACCTAATTATTTACATTCGATAAATAAAATAAAAGGAATTTTATTTTGTCCTTAAAATTTGGTTTAGTATTTTAAAAGACAGTCCATCGATAAAGAAAGTACTCCTAGTAGGCTTGTCAGATACGTGATCTGATGAATGAAACCCTATTAAGTGAACTTGGAGTAATTCATTATCAATTCCCTAGTCCAGGTTGCATGGACAACAATGACCCACGAAGACTAGCACGGGAGTCGATGGGATAGTGCAGTTTCATGGGCTATAGAAATAGTGTATTCGATTCGACTACGTGGGTGTGTAATAGAGACTATACGCTGGATAACCCTCAAATACGAGAAGTACATCAAGAATGATGAAGCGTCAAAATACTTCTCATAAAAGACAAGATTGGAGAGATTTCTCAAAACATGAGTGCTCAGCTCATCTTATGTAAGGAATGTCCGACTTTAGTCTCGTTAAACGCCACGCCGTAAAAGGAGGTTATAAAGGCGGCTACTGGGAAGGACAGGATAGACATGAAGTTGAGTGGGAGCGCAAGAATGGATTATGTCCTCCTAATTATATTAGGATACAGTGTCCTCGGGTCACTTGACGAGCAACAACTGAAAAATGTATGGCCGTGCTCAAATCGATTAAAAGTTAATCATTTGTCTTAACAGTTCTACTCGAGATCAAGAAAGTCTGAATGACGTGACGTATTAGATGGGATACTAACTGACATGGGAATCGAGCATTGCACTTGTTCTAAGTACAAGTGGGAGTCTGATGAGACATGAAAATGTCCCATCTGAGTCTCTTAACTCGGGTTAGTTAGTCCAGTTCGAGCAGTTACTCTGATGAATTGTGTATTTCTTTTGTCTAGGTGTCTTTTACAGAATTGAACGCAGAAAATGGATAAGATCGGGAGAAGGACACATTTGAGGGTATTTCGGTCATTTAGAGATGAGGGAAAGTTCGACACATATTGATATTCGGATGAAAGTAAAGTTCAAGACAAACTTGTGGGCGAAAACGGAAGTTAAATCGGAGTCCGCATTAGCAAGATAGAGCCGGTCAAAGTTTGGTTAAAATAAAACCCACTTTAGAGCTAGTCAAAGACACGTGGCGGCTAATCTGAGGGTGAGGGATAGTTTATCGGTACACTAGGGGGCGCGCTAGTTGGATTCGGGATCAGCTATTCACGCTGATTTCGTATAGCGCGAGACATCATACCCCGCTGCTCTTGTACGTGAGATGCAAGATCCAACGCCCGGTGCCATTTCCACTGACGTGGCTTTATCAGAACATGTTGTGCACCTCTTCTTATGTTGCCTCGAAGCACTGAATCAAATGAAGATTTGATTCACACGTGAACGAGTGGTACGACCTCCTTCCTTATCTCTTCTCTGCTTTTCAAATTAAGATATCCTCATACCAGAACAGAGAGAGAATACACAAGGAAAAAGAGAGACCCGAGAGAGAGGGATTGAAGGATATTGTTGGTTAGGATCCTAGAAAGAGAAAGCTCTTGGTTAATGAAGAAAAAGGATTCGGTTGGATGTATTTAGAGAGGGGAAGAACCGAAACAAGATACTGGAGAGAGAATATGATTTAAATTCAAATTAAGTAACAGAAAGGAGGAAGGATGGAGAGAAATTCGGCGAGTTGGTTTTTGGGCGAGATTCGATTTATTTTCTCGGGTCTATATAACAGAAGGAGGTCACAGAAGGTAGGGGGACGGTTGAGAACAGAGATTGTAGAGAGAGAGAGAGAAACAGAACCGAGAGTCATCACCATCTTCATCTATCATCAGTTGGGAGAAAAGAACAGAGAGAGAAAAGGAGCAGCTTATCATTCTAAGTTTTTCTTGATTTTTGTTTCTCTTTTGTATCTTTGTTTCTTAGTGAGAGAGAGAGAGAGAGATTACAGAGGAAGAGAGAGAGTTAGAGGGAGAGACAGAGAGGTTCGGTTTTGAGAATAAACTATTAGCTTCATCTTGTTTTTTTGATTTTCTTTTATTTGTTTTTGTTTTCTTGGTGAGGGAGAGATGGAATACATTAAGAGATTACAGAGAGTTCTAGTAGAAAGAGAGAAAGAAACAGAAAGTTAGAGAGAGAAATAGAGTTGGAGAAGACGAGAAAAACATTTTCCCACAGAAAATTCAATTCCGAGAAGACGAGAAAATCGTTTTCTCTAAGGTTCTGTTTGGTTCATCAGGAAAAGTATTTTCTCACCTGCTGGAATATTACCTTAAGGCTCTGTTTGGCTGCAAAATCAATAAGAAATCTGACTTTTTCTAATATTTATCCCATATTTTATGTAGTTAAACTTCTATCTTTCATCATGAGAAACTAAGTTTTCCATCTAGGGTTTCGATGAAGTCCATAACGAGAATTTTATCAATTCGATTTTATGCAAGTTAATTAGTTTTTAGATTAAATCTCCATATCTTTTATAGTTCTTATTGCTTCTACTGATAACATCTTCCGGATTCTAGAGCGTTCATGTGATAGAACCCGAGTAAAATAGAGAACTTAGTTGACTAAGGCAAATACATCGCCTTTAGGATTGTCGCTTGGACGGATTCGAAAACCCTAGGTTCCCCTTTTCTGAAAATCAATTTATTTGTTCTCTTTTTTTGGTTTATGTGCTATTTTTATTTGAATCATCTTACCATCATCAATTCACTTTTTAAATCTCAATAGTTTTCAAGTTAGAATTAGTTTGACTTGGTCTCTGAGGAACGAACCGGTCTTACCGGAATTTACAACTTGACACCCGTGCACTTGCAGGTGTAGACCTATTTAGGAAACTTTTTAGGCACATCAGAGTCTGAAGGAGATGTACTTCGACCAAAGTTGCAATGCGATCAGTTTGTCGGATAGGACAATTGATGAAGAAGATCATCAAGTCCGGTTGATTTAGGGGTCGTGGAGTTTAAGCTAGAAACCAACCACGATCATCGAATTACGAAGTAATTCGCAGCTAACTTCGACCGGATCCTACAACGGGTTACACATAAGAGTGTCAATTTGGTCAAAGGATATAACTAGTGGGAGTGAGATACAACCATGGGAGTGTCTCATAAACATATCTCATAGGCCTAAAAGGAAATTAGGCAAAGATAGTACAAAAAGCCCAAAAACGGGGTTTTGGGCCTAAACCGATTGGAGCACTTTTAGGACTCGGATTTGGCTGATTTTTGGAGGGTCGGTTCCTTATGTTAGTTAAATCTGCCAATTTTAGCTGGATTTGGATGTCACCTACTCAAGAATTGAGAAAATATCAACTAGTTGCTTTTTTCGGCAATTTCCTTCAATCTTATTCTAAAGGGTCTTTTAGGAAACCTAATTGGAGGTGGATTTTTATTAGGGTTCTATATAAATACTCTTAGGGCAGATAATAAGGTGTGAAATTTCTCTCTAAGATTTCTTACTCTACCACATCAAGTAGAGAGGAGAAAGTGAGCTAATTCTCAACTATCTATCTAGTCAAAGAAGAAGTAGTTCTTCATCCAACCACCATTGGAGTTCTAGCTAACAACAAGGTGGGAGATCAAGTAGATTGCTCGTGTCCCAAGTAGAGGAGCTACGTTTGAAGCTCTTGGTCTTCTCAAAAGCGATTGGAAAGGTTCGAGGGAAAAACTAGCGATTAAGGTAATCATCGAACTAGTTTTACTTACTTAGTATTATTGGCTTATGCATGTGATCCTGAGAATACTAATGTTAGACATATAATGTCTTTATCCTCTATAAACATTAGTAGACGGGTGTAAATCCCAACAACCTTAGCTACCAGGGCTGCTCCGTCGGCTTGAGCACGACTAGTTTAACTAGGACTTCTCCTTGGGGCCCCTAGTCGTGGCCTTAGCTACTAGGGCTGCTTCGTCGGCTTGAGCACGACTAGTTTAACTAGGACTTCTCCTGGGCCCCTGGTCGTGGCCTTAGCTACCAGGGTTGCTTTGTCGGCTTGAACACGACTAGTTTATAGGACTTCTCCTTGGGCCACTGGTTGTGGCCTTAGCTACCAGGGCTGCTTCGTCGGCTTGAGCACGACTAGTTTAATTAAGACTTCTCCTTGGGCCCCCTGGTCGTGGGCTTCTACCAGGGTTGTTTCGTCGGCTTGAGCACGACTAGTTTAACTAAGACTTTTCCTTGGTCCCCTGGTCGTGACTCTCACTACCATAGCTATATTTGAGCAAAGTAAGTTTAACTAAGACTCCTCCTTAGGCCCCTGGCCGTGGATCTCGCTACTTGGGCTATATTTGAGAAAAGTAAGCTTAACTAGGACTTCTCCTTGGGGCCCCTGGTCGTGGCTCTCGCTACCAAGGTTGTCGGTTTTGCCTCAGCAAAATGAGTTCAACTAGGACTCCTCCTTAGGGCCCCTAGTCTTTGCTTCCGCTAGAGGGCTATCCATTTTGCTCTCGTATAGTGAGTTTAACTAGGACTCCTCCTTAGTGTCCCTGGTCTTGCTTCCACTAAGTGGGCTATCCGTTTTGCTCTCGTATAGTGAGTTTAACTAGGATTCCTCCTTAGGGCCCCTGGTCATTGCTTTCGCTAGCAGGGCTATCCGTTTTGCCGAAGCAAAGTAAGTTTAGCTAGGACTCCTCCTTGAATAATACTCGTTTCCAAAAAGTATTATTTATTAATAAATAGAGTTAATTCTTATTTGGCCTCCTACTTTGCGACCAACTTCCTTTATGGCCCCCTATTTTTCATAAATTCAAATATGGCCCCCTTTTTTGGTATAAATGTCATAAATACCCTTCCTATATATGTTTTTTCAAAATAAAATTATTTTCAAAAAAAAAGAAATTCCACCTCACTTACACCTCACATCTTTCTCCACCTCACATGTCTCTCCCCCTCACCTCTCTCTCTCTATCCAACTCACTCCTTTCTCTCTCCAACTCACCTTTATCTTCTCCGACAAGGTCGCCGGCCGGAAAATTTTTCGGCCGACGACCTAAACATAAAAAAACCTCTCATCTCTTTCTCTCTCTAACCACTCAGGCAAAGGTTGCTGGCCGGAAAATTTTTTGGCCAGATCGGTCTGTTCGCGACTCCAGCAATTATCCCCATTTCTGAAATGGTAGTGCCCAAGGCCATGCTTGACACCCCAATTGAATTCACCAACATATCTACTCCCATATCCTCACAAGTATGAACTCCACATCCATGGCTTTGACCACTAAACCATTCTCCTGCATAAAAATCACCAGTATAGAACTTGTAAACCCTAAATCCATGCCGTAATCCCTGTCTATACTGCCCCCGATGTCGACTTCCTCTTACCCAAGTTTTAACTCCATACCCATCATATTTCTCATCAACCCAATCCCCTTCATATCTACCACTCATGTATTAGTGATGAACCCCACTTCCTGAGCATTTCCCTTTATGAAATTCACCCTCATAGATATCACCATTGCTATAAACTTGAACCCCAGATCCAGAATTCACCTTATTTTCCAATTTGGGTTTCGACCCAATTGACCAAAAACCAGGAAGAAGGGGTGATCTAGAAGATGGACGAGAAGAAGGTGATTTCTTTGATGAATTTGAAAGTGGCGCAAAGGGTTGATGTTGATTATGGTGGTGGTGGTGATGATGGTGAAGGGAAGATAAAGTGGGTGAGTGAGAAAGAGTTTTGTTATTGATTTTAGAACTGTTGGGTGGTTTAAGAGGTTCTTTGGTGGTTTATTGGAGGAATTTTGGAGGTTGTTTTGTGAAGATCTTAAGGCCTTGAAAGTCGGGTTTGATTATCTACGGCGGTGTAGTAAGAAACCAGGAGACTAGGTGGAGTTAGAAGGTGGTTTTGGTGGGAATTTAAGGGTAGGTTTAGTTATTTAAAAGCTGGTTTTGGTTGGAATAGAAAGGCGGTTTTGGTGTGAATTAAAGAGGGTTCTTTGGCTGGTGGGTTGTTGTTTTATCTTCTGAGTTTGTATTTCTTTCTCTTTTATCTGATTTGTGTTTTCCTTCTATGGCTTTGGAGTTTTGCAGATAGAGATTAGAGAAAGGAGGGGAGAAATCAGGACAAAAACGATTTAGGGGATGAGAGAGAGATGAGAGGTTTTTTTTATATGTTTAAGTTGTCGGAGTGGTTAGAGAGAGAGATGAGAGGTTTTTTTTAATGTTTAGGTCGCCGGTCGAAAATTTTTCCGACCGGGGACCTTTTCGGAGAAGATAAAGGTGAGTTGGAGAGAGAAAGGAGTGAGTTGGAGAGAGAGAGGTGAGTTGGAGAGAGAAAGGAGTGAGTTGGAGAGAGAGAGGTGAGTTGGAGAGAGAGAGGTGAGGTGGAGAGAGATGTGAGGTGTAAGTGAGATGGAATTTCTTTTTTTGAAAATAATTTATTTTGAAAAAACATACATAGGAAGGGTACTTATGACATTTACACCAAAAAAGGGGGTTATATTTGAATTTATGAAAAATAGGGGGCCATAAAGGAAGCTGGTCACAAATTAGAGGGCCAAATAGGAATTAACTCTAATAAATACTGCAGGTATTGCCACATCATGGCCTATTGGCCTTATTGTCGGATAACCTAAAAGAGCCTCATCGTACCTGAAGGATTTATGTCTTACTCTTGCATGTCTGCGGTGGGATCGTCGTAGAAGACTCCTTCCTCTCTGATGCTAATTGGGGCGGTTGTTTCCCGTTTGCAATTTCGTGTCGAGATCAGGTAGCATTCCCGAGCCACCTCTTGGTTTCCCTGAACTGTTCCTACGAGGCTCGTCCCCGATATCGGCCGCCCTGGACTTTCTTAGGAAGTTTCTTCCCATAATGATATTGTAGGCATGTAGTTTCCCAACTACAGCGAAATTGAGCATCATGATTCTATTGGTCGCTCCGTCTCCGATCATCATCGGTAGTTGTACGATTCCGTCGGTTTCCACTTGATTATCTCTGAATCCCGTCAAGCAAGACTTGTAAGTCTTGCGGTATTGAGGGCTAACCCCTAGTTTCTAGAAGCATGTTATGCTCATTACTTAGGTTGAGCTTCCCGTGTCAACCAAGATTCGCCCGACATTCCAATTAGATACTACCGCCGCTATCACCAACGGGTCGGTATGTGGGGTGATTATGCCCATTAAGTCTTCATCAGTGAAGATTATTGGTGGTGTTTCTTGTCGGGCATGATGAACGGCCAGAGGATTCTTTGCTTCGTTGGCGTACCTGCGTTGCTTACCTTTTGTATTTCCACTAACGGTCGGGGCCTCCGGCGATAGTGCTGATATTCCCCATTATGCTCGTGTGTTCATCGGGTCCTTTAGCCGCCTTTTTGGCAGATGTGAAGTGTGTGTTGGTGTCCAAACCGGAGCCAACTCCTCCCTTGCCTGAACACTTTTTGTTTTTGTAGTCGGTAGGTTGTTGTTCCTTCCTGTAATCGTAGGGTTGGGACTCCCTTCTGATGTACTTTTCCAGTTCTCCCTTTCTTAAGAGTTCTTCTATTAGATTCTTGAGGTGCTGACAATTGTCAGTTCTGTGTCCATACCCTCGATGGAACGCGCACCATGTCGTCATATCCCTGGGGCCAAACTCCTTTCGATCATCATTAGGTTTGAGCAGCTGGACCTTCTCTTTTGAAACAAGGATTTGTAAGATTTCTTCTCTGCCTTTCGTCAAGGGAGTGTATGCAGCGAAGTCGGGTTTTGTTCGACTGCTTCGGTCTCGTTCCCTGATGTGTCTTGCTTCCTCACTCTCCTTTTTCCTCGTTGATTCTGCCTCGTACTGGATGCTAGTTATTTCTTTTATTCTCTGGTAGTTTTCTTCTTTTCTGATGAATTGTTCGACCTTTTCTATCAGTTCTCCGAGGTCATCGGGCTCTTTGTTGGCGATTTCTGGCAAAATGTCATCCTGCCTAAGACAGCGTTTTAGGGCGGAAAAGGCAACCTTTCGCTCGAGGTCCGGAATTTGCAGCATGAGGTTTCAGAATCTTTGCAATAAGCCGCGAGGGGTTCGTTCTTTCCTTGGACGATGTTGAAAAGATCGTTCGTCTTTCTCTTGATTGTGACGTTGTCTCTGAAGGCGTCAAAGAACGTTTGTGCGAGTTCTTCGAAAATTTGATCAACCCTGGTTCCAGGCCTTGGTACCAAACTTGCGTTGCTCTTCTAAGAATGGTGGCGAAAACCACACACCGTACGTTGTGATCGGTTGTGATGAGATTCATAACCGAAACGTAGTTTCTGACGAAGACCACCGGGTCCTCTACCCCGTGGTAATGCTCAAGCATAGGACATTTGAAGTTTATGGGGCCTCACGGCTTCCAAGATTTCTTTGCAAAGGGGTGGCAAGTTGGTTACGGCTTTTGACGACATCTTTTCTTTCTTCTTTTGGCAAGTCAGCTCTGCCACCTGGTGCAAGAGTATTTCGCTGAGGGTCGGGTCGTCTGGGCATCCAGGGCCTGATCCTAGGGGCTTCGGGATGTAGGGTCGGTTTGGGTCCAATGCTCCAACATCGTCCAGCATCTTTTCCAGATGGATCTGGTCACCTGGCTTGACCATGCTTGATGTCAAGCCAGTTGAGAAACGTCTTGCGGGTGTCGAGAAGAGTTGGCGAGCTCGATTTCTGATCGCCTCCTACCTTTCTTCAGCCGTGGACTCTCTCCTTGCCGCCCCTGCTTTACGAAGGCTTTCTTCTAGCTGTTTCACTTTTGCTTCTCTCTGTAATTGATCAGCTTTGAGTTGCTCGATCTCGGCTAACAGCGCCATCGAGTTTGGGAGCCTGGCTTGGGACCCCTGAGGGGTGTGTTCGTCCGACGACATGATTGCCTGAAAAGCTAGTGAAAACGGTTAGTTTTGATAGCGAAATAGAGGATCCAGGTCACCGAATTGATAGAGTTGCTGAAGAGATCCCCTCCTTCTAGCGCCTAATGCTAATGTCAAAAAATGGTCTTCCGTTATATCAGCATGAAAAAGGGAGTTGATGCATGACAGCCTCCGTTATGTGTGAATATTCTGTGATGTTGAGACTGATTCTTTCGTCTGGTCCTCGCTCCAGCTCTGGTTCCTGCTCCAGCTTCCTTGCTCCAAACTCTAGCTCCTCTTTCTTGCTCCTGCTTGCTTGATTCCAGGGGGAACCTGCAAAGGGTTCGAAAACCGCTCCGACGCTCAAGACAGTCAGGGTGCTATTTGCAGTAAAAGATTGAATATTGATCAAACTTTTTGGGGGGCGAGTATGTGTTACTCATGAAGGCTCAGGACAAACATAAACCCTTTTTTAATCTCTTTACTACTTATTTGTCTGAGTTTCCATGGAAGATTATGACCTCTACGATGAAGTTGTAGATTTTGATCACGTTGAAACCCTTTATTACAATTCTCACAAACAAATCGATTTGTAGCCATTAAAGTGTTTGGAGACTGAATAATCACTTCAACACCTAGATCTGAAACAAAACAGATCAAAATCATTTCTTTTCATCAACAATCAATAAAAGACTGGATTTTTAGGTTTAGGTTTATGAAATAAGATCAAAACCTGGGATCCTAGGGAGATTTCTCTTCTTCTTAGTTGTTGTTGTTGAAGATGGTGGTAGTGGCGCCATTAGAGAACTTGATGAAGAAACACTAGCTTCTCCAGAAGCTGTGGAAACAGTCATGGTGGATGAATTTTCTAATTCAACAACCATATTAGTGAAACCCAAGGATTCAAATATCTGTAATTGAACTTTTAGTCTAGAGAGAGAAAGAATATGGATTCTGAAAAGCTAGTACTCCTTTTTGCTCTCACTCTTTATCTTGTTCTTCCAACTTTCGAACAAAAAAAGAACCTTTTTAGGGTACCCACTTAACTCTTTCGTCTACCAGTCTGTTTATAATTGCTTTCTTCACCTACTAGTTTCAGATTACTTTCCTAAAATCATCATTGAAAATCAAAACCAAATCGAAAAAACTTCAAACCCCATAATTGATTTAATGATTTCTAGTAACTGAGCTTTTACTCAGATCATTTCCATTCACATTCCAATTGAACTCACCAAAATCTAAATAAATTTTGAGAGAAGATCGACTTCAGAGTGATAAGAACCCTAGAGATTTCAATTTTAGAAAAAATCGGTCTAGTCTAGTAAGTAGGTCTGAAACAAAGAGAGAAAGAGGGGAATGGAAGGAGAGTGAGAACTGAAAAGCTATACGGAGTATTAACCAGGGTTTTAAGTTTAACCATAGTCAAGGTCGCTTAACAGATCTGGTTCACTAGATCTTCTAGATTTAGTGAACCAGACCTCTGGCGAAGGGAAACCCCTTCGCCGGAGTGTTTAGAGAGAGAGGAGAGAATTTTTTTTTAATGTTTGAACCTCACCGGCAGGAAAATTTTCCGGCAGCAACCTTCGCCGGAGAAGAAAGAGGTGAGGTGGAAAGAGTGAGAGAAAAAAATTATGTATGAAGGTTGCCGGAACTTTTGGCTGACCGACGACCTCATCGGAGAAGATGATGATGTGGCTTGATAGATGGCGTGGAAGAGAGAGGTGATGAAATGGATAAGAGAGAGTAACGAACATTTAACGATAACGTAAAATAGAGGGGCCTTCTGGGTGTTTTTGATATAGTAGGGGCTACGCGGGAAGCTGGTCACAAAGTATGGGGCCTTTCAAGAAATAGCCCTACTTAATACCACAACAATGTTTAACGTTAGGTGGAATGTTTTTGCTTAAACTATAAAAATATGCTTGTTTGAAAAAACAATTTAAAATTTTTATTATTCCTATTAGATCTTATTTATTATATGGTCAGTGGTGTAAAAATATTTTTGGTCAAATTTCCTCATTTTTCTTAAATGTTATTAGTTATGTATCATTTTGGAGAAAAATAAAACAAAATATTCAGGCAATAAAGTTAGAGAGACAATTTAAGGTGGGAAAAATAGAGAGAGAACTATTGTTTGTTGTAGAAAGAGGAAAAGAATACAGCTACGATTGGAATTTGTTGAAAAGTAAAATATATTTTGATTGTTTTTTCTAATTTATGTAATATATTGGAATGAAAATGGAAAAGAGCATAGAGGAAATGAAGTTAGAGGGAAAATTATAGGTGGAAAAAAGAGGAAAAACTATTGATTAATGTAGGGAGAAAAAAAAAGTAATTACCATTCGGTTTTGTAGAGAAAAATAAATATATTTTGATTATTTTTTTCCTAATTTAGAAACTACATTAGAAGAAAAATTGAAAGAAAATTAATAAAAATAAAATAAAATTGTAGTTGAAAATTTTAAGTTGAAAAGAAAAGGAGAGACCTGTAATTAATATATAAAGGACGGAAAATAATTTAGAATTGAATACAGGACTTTGTAGAGAGATAAAGTGGTAGAGAGATATAGTTTTGATCAAGGGCAATTGTGAAAATAATACAAGAATTAAGTGCAAATACTTAGATTTCCCATGGAGAAATTTAATGCTTACCATGTGCCTTAAAGGGACAAGGTAGAAAGACCCAAAAATGATTACTAAAAGGGTTAATTCTATTTTGACCGTCCAACTTGTGACTTACTGAGCGCTTTAGCCCTCATTAGTGTCGGATAATTCGATTTGACTCCC
>BEHA01000271.1:220487-244827 GCA_002897215.1 Eschscholzia californica subsp. californica
AAAAAAAAAAAAAAAAAACTTGTACAGTCTCCAAAGGTACAAATCCCGCGTAGCTAAAAAAATTGGAGTCCCATTGTCAAATTGCCAAAATATTTTGCGAAAATTCTCATTTTGGTGAGAACTTTAGAGGCTTCCGACTGCAATTGTTATTTAAGAAGTTTCAGACAGTATTGGTATAGTATTTGGGATGCTTTGTTGTTTATCCCGCTTAAAAAAGTAGGTTGTCTTAACAACATTATCTTCGTCTACTTATATTGGTGTCTAGATAAGTATTTCAGTAACTATAATTGATTGTAGTTTGAACATGGCAGGAAGTTAACTTAAGCCTGTTGTAATTGTCAGTAATTATTCTTCGGCCAACAAAATTTATTATGTGTTTTAGCTCTAACTAATGTGCAAGACAGTATTAGGGAAGAGACAACTAACCCATCCTCGCTCGAGTGGGAGATTACTGTTTAGCTGGTTTAAAAAGTTGTGTTGACCCTTGCCCTTTACCATCTGCTGCCAAAAAGGACTGCGGGATAAAGAAAGACTATTTTATGCACCAATATCTAGCCTTGGAGATCTCCTCTTTGATAGGGATGCTGTCTACGTAGACATTAATGACCATCTGGTTCAGTTTTCTAATGTTGACGACAACAATGGAGAACTTGTTCGAAAAGGTCTTCAGTACCTTGTTTTGCCTGGATCTCAATAAGTAGTCTAAGAGGACATAACACCTAATTCATTTATATACCGTTGAGTGTTGAGTTCAAAGCACGCGACTACTTTCTCTTCATTGTTAGGTAATCATGTAGTAGTTAATATTAGAGACTGAACCATATCGGCCAAGGGTTGGTAGCTTGGTAAGCAACGTGGTCGATGTATCAGGGGTAAAAAGACTAATTCTGGAAAACGATTCTAATATCCTATTTTGGTATATCAATCAGGTAGTAGTCTATATTGGTGAGATATTTCCGGTGTACTGCAAATGATACATTCATATCAACTACTTCAGTAATAGAGTTTCCATTTTGGAGTTGAATATCTTGTATCCTTATGTTTATTAAGGAGGGCCATGATGGCAGGTGAGGTCTTGGTAAAATCACTTCAAAAGACGAAAATTCAATTGATGAGAAATTGGACCAGAGTTTCATTTCTATTTTCAAGCCTCCTAATGCATCAGATGATAAAAGCTACAAACATGTGTCACAGGAGGAGTCTAAACAAGGTGGTACAGAAAATTCGCAAGGTGATGAATCTGTGAAGGAAAATGAAATCAGTGGGTCTGATGATGAGGCTGAGTATGTAGATGTCTCAGAAGGGGACGATGCAACACAATCGAAGTCCAAGGTTAAAGAAGACATTGAATTTCACAATGGAAGGCTAAGACGAAAAGCAATACCTGATCACGATGACCTTGAGGTAGTTAATGCAGGCATACCTATTTCTTTCCAATACAAGGCTTTCTTTCTTACATGATCATGTCGCCGAGTTAAATATGCTGATCGGTTTTTGTTAAATATCGAGTTATAGTTTTTGTTGAATTATGTAGGAAAATAAAAACTGATGCATAGTACTATCTTTTTGTTGACTTCTTTGAAACTGTTATACAAATCTTGTGTATATGTGATAGTTCCAGCTCATATTTTTGTAGCTTGTTTTATATTTCGACATTTGTCTTTGTTCTCAATCTATTTGATATTCTACATGAGTATCTCCTTTGTTTGGCCTTATATACTATGTATCATCCTATACACCCTTCTTGCGGTGACATGCAAGCTAAGTGCATTTTGATCATGCCAGGGTCCTAACGAAAAATATGACGACGAAGATGAGGAAGACGAGGACAACGATGACATCGATAGCCAGTCATGCAGGTGCAGATTCTTCAGATGAGGACCACTCAGAAGATGGTGAGCTCTGTATTTTCATTGCAAAGCTATTGTAAATGTAACCTTTACACTTTTACATGTGTAACGGGGAATGTTTGCACTAATATCTCTATTGGACAACAACACGAGGTATCACTTACCAGATATATTTAGTAAAAAAGGCCAAACCGAAATATGGCGGAGAAGTATTTCCTTGTCTTAGTTATTAGGTCATATATTCTTACTTACAATTTCTACTTTTAGATTTATCATTGTTACATTTTACATAAAAGGTGTTAACTTTAATAGATATTTTGTAGTCCTAACAAGGTTGTGTGCAAGTATTTACGAGATATATGTAGCTGCTCACGTTATATCCATTGGAATGAGTGCAAGTCTCCAAGTCTCCAACAAGAGTATTATATACGATTATACGAAACAACTATCCTGCACGACCAACTGAAAAAGAGAATCCATGTATTGAAGCTTTTTAATGACAGTAAGATGTGCTTAATATTTTCAAGGTTTAGTGCTATATTGCCTACTAATTTTGAGTAAGAAGCACGAACATTTTATAAAGAGTACTCATTTATCCAGTTAAGCATGGATTTGAGCAATAATTATGACAAGGAATTTTACTTTCATGTAGTGAAGAACATGATGACATGTATGTATTTTGGCCTGTCGAATGCAATGTTTCGCATTCTGACATTATTATTGCACTATGCTCAGCAGAGGAGTTGGGAAACGCTTCCCAGTGGAAAGAACCCTTGATAGAGAGAACAGTCTCGAGAAAAACTACAAATCTCAAGCAACTTGTATATGGAAATCCTACTTTAAACTCAAGAACCTTTATCACTGGACAAGATAGCAGTGGTGGCGAAGAAAGTGATGAAGATGGTGAATTCTTCCAGCGAAAAGGAGAGAGAAAGAAGGTAGTTTCAGAAGCTACAAGTCATTGCATGTTCTTTCAGGTGAATCCATATTTAAAACCAAATAATCTTTTTCTTTAATGCTACAGAAACTCAGTGAAGGATTAGATGGTAACAATGTTTGTGTTGAGGACTGTTCTAAGTTGATGTACCCATGTAGAGCTCAAGGACCGGAAAAGTGACGAGCTTCATTCTCTGCATTTTAGTTGTCAGATTTGATATATGAGTACCATGGGTCATTGGATGTTGGATATAAACCTACGGTGTGGAGGATAGGGAGAAAATAAACTTTGTATTTATTAAGTATATTTCTTATTTAAATGTTTATTTCAAATATAATTTTGTTTGGATTGTTGTCTTCGGTATTCAAGTCTAGCAATGTTGTTCCAATAAAGAGAACCCAAATTAAGTAGTTACTTTGGTGAACTGAAAACTATTTTCATGAATTTACAGGAAATTATTTAGATAACATTCCATTCAATGATTCCACTATGTAAAATTGAAGAATTTACTGAAGCCTTGATAACATTATTAATGTTGCAAACGTGTTAAACTAACTTGTTACTTATTTCTAGAGTTCAGATCGGAGGGACTATCATCTTCTTGCAAAAAGGTCCAGGACTCTATTATTCAAGAAAGCGGTAAAGACGGAGGTAACAGAAGTGCTAGAATCTTACCTGTTCAGGTTGATGCTCCTAAGGTGGTGAGCTCGTTCACTAATTTTTCTTTCGGTTAGTTTGTTTAGTTAGATGATAACCTGTATTTTTCTATACATTTTATAAAAACATCAAATCTGAAAGCAGTAGAAATTAATGCTACTTATTTTTATTTTCCTTCGAAACAGGTTATTTTGAAAGCTCTGTGCGCTAACCCAATGAATACTTGCATTTCACTTCTTAGTTTATTATTAACATTAATTTCTTTTGAGCCATAACTGGTTCAAAACTCAACCACACTTGGTCTATGTAACATGTAAATTGAATAACTCGTACACGTAGTAATATTTGGAACCTATACGAGTTATGTGACAAGGTGAGCGCAATAAGACCTAATCGAGGAATCGAATACACACACACACAGTCACACACTTGTATATATATATATATATATATATATATATATATATATATATATTAATTATTGTCGTCTTAGTAAATTAAGCCATTAATTTTATTGAATCTTTTTTTGCTTTTCCATGAACCTATTTCAAATTATTCACAGAACAACGTCCAACTACATTAGAGGAGTAGTTTATGGTCCTAACATAATTATGTGATGCTTGGCAAGTATAAACAAGATATTTGTATGAACTCTGACATTTTACCTATTCAAGTGTTTGTTACCGTCAAACTAGAGATTGATGCATATCTTTAAGTTACTGTTGTGATGTTTAAGTTTCAAATTGTCGGCCATGTGTGCGGCTTTCCGCTGCAACGATTTTAAGTATTAATATTGGTTTTGTGAATCGCAAGACGTCTGTAGAGGCTATTGTCTTAGGGAGAAAACATTCAAGATTTGAGAAAAAGCAACGAAGGCATATGAGGTCAATTGCATTTTGAAATTCTAAAACCTTCATTGCTTCACAATTTGTTATCTTTGTTTTAAACAAATTAGTTTGTACAGTCCATGTAAGGACCTGATTGTCATGATATGTTTGCAGGAAACTTGAGGTCAGCTTCTACATGAGATGATTCAACTTTTTCTGCATTGGACGAGGATGATATTCAGACAATAAATATATAAAATAAGCTTGGGTGTGACATTTATCTAAAGAATATTGAGCGAAATTCAGAAAAAAAAAGTGAGTCGCTACAACATGAATAGTATGTTTTTTCATAAATAACACCTCTAAGATTTTCAGATAGATTAAATGTTGTGACTTAATTTGTAACGTTGTATCTCCAAATTTGGTGCTTCACAAGATGCTAATATAGCCATCCCCTCCATTAGTGTAGTCTGCTAAATTTCTTCTGTCTTTCTCCACCTGGATGCATCCTCTGACAATTATTTACTTGTGTACTTGTAGGTAATTATTTGTTTGCAGAAAGACAACTAAGGAGAGTATTGTGGTTGTCCTTAACTTATAACACTATTTTATTATGTCTACGGATGAATGTAAATCTAAGGTTTGTATTTGATTCGTATCGTCTACTTTTCCTGTTTTGTAGTATTTGACTTATCGGAGAAAAACAAATCTAGGGAATTCTCAATCATACGAAAAGTTGGAGTTAACGTTTAAGATTTGAATTTCGTTAGAAATCATATATATTTCTGCATTTCTGTTCGAATCATATTCATTACATAAACAACTTTGTCTAAACTATATGATATTTTTTTTGGAATACAACACTAATTGTTTCCAACTCATAAATGATACAATGTGTTGTATCTATAATTACCTATGATGTGTTAAATAAATAAATAGAAGTGTAGCCAATGGTACCAATCTCGATTACATTGTCCCACTATTTGCATTTCATAAGGGGTGTTGCCCCCGCACGTAGGTGTTCATGTTTCTGGCACGAATAGAATATATTTTATTGATCACATTATATAATATTTAATGTTTCCGAATACTGAATGTGGAGGATTCAAGTTTCTGGCAACAATCTGAACTCATTTAATTACTTCTAATTATAAATGGAGTTGTTCATTTAGTCAAAATAGCGGAGATGTATATCACATAGGTTAATTTCTTGAACTTGTATGCAGGTTTCAAAGAGTTTTTGGAACTTAGCGAGAGTGCTCTATTAGCAACACTAAAAGGTAAGTCAGTTATTTTGAAAAGGTGATATTGTATATAAATACTTACGGTATCTGAGATTTATGCTTAGAAAAATGAACATTTTCTTAATTTGGTTTGGAACAGTGACAACTCTTCCACCAAAATCGTTGTTCGGACTTCAAATTGTTCGGGTAAGATGTTCAAGGGCCTATACCATTTCTTAATTTCAATTAAGGTATTATTTGTTTTGTCTTCTCTCTAAAGATTAATCAATATTATTGAATTTCATTTGTGTTTTATTTTTGTTTTGTGTTTTTGGTGTTTTCTTTTTCGGTTTTAGCTATGGTTGGTATTTCGCCTTTGTCGTGGCTTTGTGCACTTGATACTCATTTACGTAAAAAGGTTTACCAAAAAACAGATGGTGAATCCATTATTCACGGAAGACCTGTTGGAAGCTCTCCGTTGTTCTTATGGGTTTCAATGGATTGACAAAAGAATCTTTTTTTTTATTTGATTTTAAAGTCAGTTTCTACATGATCTTAATAGAGAATTTTAGTGTTTGGTTAATCAATTAGGACATTGCTTTACTTGGTAGTTCTGAGTGATTTTGGAGTCAACTACCAATACAGCTTGTGTTTATAATATTTCTAGACAAGATCTTCACCTTTCTTAGTTAGAACACCCAAATATAGATTATTCAGTTTACCTTAAATTGATTCTTAGATAGATAATTGATGACTATATCTTTACATGAAACTGACTTTTAAATTATTTTTCACGTCTCCATATATTTTGTATGATATTTATATAAAATGTAAACATCATGGCTTATGATCATTGTATGACACATGTACTTGTTTGGATGTGTTTCTATGATTTGATTTAGGTTGAGAACCTCTTTTGCAGCAAAAGAACATGAGAGTCTCGCTAGAATTGTTACGACGTCTCGTAGTGGGGTTGCTTACGAAGAAGATGAAGATGATGATGAGATGTTAATTGTAAGCGCTACTCACTTCAACTTTTGTTGATATTTGACTGAAATGTTCAATGTTATCATTGTTGTATTTTTTCTCCGGATCTCATTTGATTCACACATTCCTCATTTTTGTTGTATATTTTGTGAGGATCTTCACGAAATTTGCAGGTAGTTTCAGCAGCCCAGGAAAAAGACCATAATAATTTTTATTTATGGGTTACTCATGGTTAGTTCATTTTTGGCGATTAAGTAAATTTTAGTTTTGTTGCTGAGTATTCTTGTGCAGGGAGCTAATGAGAGCGAGGAAATAAATATTGAGGATTGACAGATTCTACCTCAAGAGATATATCCCCACTTCTAACTATTTAGAAATTTATAAGTTTCTTATTTGTAACTTATGTGTTTCTTTTTTAATCAAATGAGTATTTTTGGTTTTAGGTTGCCCTTGATATGCCTTGCAATTTCCTTCAAAGTGGTTTTGGATAGTTATTTTTTATTTTTATTTTTTTTTGTTGAACAGTTTTGGATAGTTATTTGAACAATTACTTTGAAAAACGGTGTGATAATTGAAAGATTTGATCTACGAATAACAATGTAAAGATTAGACATTTCATTTTCATCACTTCGAAAAGCAAACGAATTTCTTCCTTAATATATACATTAACAATGGTCCAGCCACATAATTGTGATCATTCCATTTAGATCTCTTTGATCGAGTTCCATGACGCTTTAGCATAAGGGATTCATAGTCATATATCTTTAGTTCATCTGATCTTGATGGCATGGAACAGTCTAACCTTTTGGGTTGACTTGTAGATTTCCAAATTATCCTTTGCTTTTCATGGGTTATTTCTAATAAACCATAATCCATGCTTATCATTGAGTCAAATTTTCAACAAGTAATGTATGCTCTAATTCTCTGAAATAAATGGTTGATTCGCATTTGATGAATGTAAAGCTAATGTTTGCATTTGATCCGCATCATTTATTTTTGTATGTTTTGTAGTTTCTGACTTATCTGAGGAAAACAAATTTGGGGAATTCGTAACCATAAGAAATGTTGGAGTTCACGTTTGAGATTTTAATTTCATTACAAACCATATATATTCCTGAAATTCTATTCGAATTGGATTTGTAGAATACAACACTTATTGTTTCCAACTCATATATGATATACTACGGTGTATCCGTACTCGTAGTTACATACGATGCGTTAGAAAAGTAAAAATTGTACCCAATGGTACCAATCTCGATTTCATTGTCCCACTATTTGTATTTCTTAAAAAGACAGTGTCCCGAATACTTCACGCAATCTGATCAGAAAAGTTGAAACTCTAATAAGAAAACAGTAAATGTGAAAAAGAAAAAAAAATTAAATAACTGGATATCGTATCTACTATTCAACTGCGTAAAGGGCATGGACGGGGGAATGCCTAGTATATAAACAAGCGAAATCACGAGTAGATTTTCTCGGGCAACAAAGTGGCCCTGAATTATTGTAAAAATGTTTTCATTTTATTTGAAAAATTTGATGCCAACGATTAAATCGTAGTAGAACTTTGTCAAGTGTTTAGTTCTCCTACACCTTTATTTTCTTTTCCAAATACTTTTTTCAAACTAAAGGATTACATGTGTTGTCCTAACTTTTTTAAATAAAACTATTCTTTCTAGTCCTTTTTAATTATTGTTCTCATTTTCTTCCCATATCAAATTTCACAAATTTGTTTACTTTGATAATTGATACTAAAATTTCTAACCATGTCAATATTCTGAAAAAATAATGAGCTTATTTAAAGCTACTCACCAAATTAGATTATGCTTGAATATACAACGATCACAAGATAAAGAAAAAATTTAAATTTAAATTATCTACTTGTAATTTATGATAAGCAATTTTCATTGACGACGTAAATCACTTCTCATTTGCACGTTACCATTTAGATGTAAACCATATTGAATGGAAAATAATGGGATGTTAAGATATAGATTTAAAAACATAACTGAAGTAAATTACATATTTGAGAGGATATTTTATTGTTTATTTACTCCCATATATATATACTAGGTTCCCACCGCGTCCTACGGACGCGGTAGATCCCTCTTGGCTAACGCCTTTGTCATTGTACCTATCGTGGTCGACCACTTCTCATTGGTGTGTGTATCTCGGGGTTGTGCACATCCACATACGAATAAATTACGAATTTCATCTCGGGGTTGTGCACATCCACTTCTCCTTGGATTGTAGGTACCCATCTATCTTCAGTAAAGTTGATGGAACCACCATCGCCCACTTGCCAGCAAGTATTGTTTCAGAGCACCTCCCTGACCTGCAGCATAGGGGACCAAATGGTCGAAGAGTTATAATTTCTGTTTACATTCCAATAGTTCCCTATCTTGCAGTATTTAGCTTGTAATAATTTAGCCCACACTGTGTTTGGATTTGAGATGAATCTCCAGGCGAGTTTCGCCACTAAGGATTCATTGACCTTAGCTAGAGACCTTATTCCTAGGCCCCCTAGTTCTTTAGCTCTTTGAATAATGTCCCAAGATAGGAAGTGCATTCTTTTTTGATCCTCCTCGTGGTCCCACCAAAAGTTCCTTTCGAGTCTCTCCAATTTCATCAATGTCCCCTGTGGGACGATGGATAGACCAAGGAAGTAGGTGCAGATAGGACTGAGTGCTGCCTTTGTCAATGTTGTTCTACCTGCTTGTGATGTTAGCTTTTTCTTCCACCCTGCTAGCTTGGATTTGAATTTATCAATTAGAAATTCATGGGAGGCTAGTCTGTTTCTTGGTTTGAGGATGAGGGTTCCCAAATATTTTTCCCCATCATTCATTTGAGAGGTCTGGAATGAATGGGCCCACTTATTTAGCATAAACCACCAAAGGAAATTAATGAAGAAACAACCCAACGTTTTAAGTTCCTTAGGTAATGTATGGGCCTCCGCGAATTAACCTCTAAGAAATTCTACAGGCCCTCCTCTGAAATGTGGCCTTATTATTTTTGTGGCCCAAAGCGAGGATTTGCTCGCTCTGGGCCAGGGTCGGCCCTGTAGGTAAGTGATTTTCACTCTTTGGTTTGAAACAAATTGGAAATCTTTATGTTGAAAGTCTCTTGATCAATATGGGTTTATATCGAATCCGGTTTACGACCCGCCAACCCGCTTACAAGGCAATGCTAATTGTCTGCCGAAACAGAAGGTTTTGGCACAGAATATTGGACCCATTAGCGGAGTTGATTAATGAGACAGGGCTGGTATGCGAAGTAGGGCTCTGAGGCAGGGTTGATCTCCGACAAAGAACTGAAATGCGGAGCTGTGCTTATGTCGGTTATTAGTGTTAGCGTGTCCATGTGTATTTCGGATTTAGAAAAAGAGAGTCGGTGAGGCAGTGGGATTAGGGTTTTAGTTGTTGTATAAACTAAACCCCTAGAAAATATCTGTGTCGAATTATCATGAATCACTTGTGTAACTTGTTTGCTTATCATAGTGGAAATCATCGCGCAGTTGTCGCTGTGGAGTGAGTCTCACCAACCGAACCACGTAAATCTCTTTTGTGATTGTTCTTTATTTTCTATTGTTTTTTTTTGACTACTCGATTTCGGTCATAGAAAGCCGCTTTTGTCGTAACACTTTATTTAGGTTGAATCTTCCGGTTCTAATGAATTCTATTGGGTTTTTATGATCTTTTGTTGAACAAGATCCGTTTGGAAATTGTTGACTTGTTAGAAGACTCGACACCAGATTGATTGATTTTTTTTGACTTTGAAGTTTGGTATTGTTTCATTGACCAAACATGACTTTACACTAACAAAAGTAAGACATTCAACAAACTGGTAGAACTAAAATAAAATTCTGATAGAGAACGAATTATCGATATTCAGGGGCGGTCGGCCTAGGCCCAAAGGCACCAAAGTGTGGCTTTGGGCCCAAGATTTGAGTGATGTAATAAGAGACCAAAATTTGGAAGTTCATAGATAAAACATAAATGCAAACTTACAAATGAAGTACATCTTGGGTTTTTTTTGAAAGACATCTTGCCTAGTTGGTAAACTACAACAGAGTCATTCTAGGTCTCAAGTTCAATCCGCCTTATCAACACTTTTAGTTTTATTTTTTCCTTTCAATGTCTACAATTTATGTACTTGATCTACATTTATCTATTTCACAAAAGACTTCAATTCATTAACGAAATTCAAGATTAATTTTATTTTAGTAAGTAGTATTTATTACCCAATAGAATATTTTTTACTATTATATGAACATATATCAAGTTATTGATGAAAATCGTAGTTTCCCATGTTAATTTTATAATACTCAAATTTCACTGAAAGTTTTTTTTCTTTTTGGAAATTGACTACGATCAACGATAGTCATTACATTTGGCATTGATACATCAAAGATGTGATAAGCTCGATAACCGTCCATTCAAACTCTTAAATTATGTCCTAAAGCCCAACTACATTATTTATACCATAATAATCCCAATTCAAATAATCGAAGATTCAACCTTCTCTGGAATTCGAACCTGGGACCTCCAGGGCTTTCTGGAGTTTATGTCATAAGCTCCAGAAAGCCTGATACATCAAAGATGTGATAAGCTCGATAACCGCCCATTCAAACTCTTACAAGACCGGGCCTATAGCCCAACTAAATTAAGCCTAAAACCCAACTACATTATTTATACCCTAATAATTCCAATTCAAATAACCGAAGATTCCACCTTCTCTGGAATTCGAACCTGGGACCTCTAGGGCTTTCTGGAGTTTATGTCAACACCTTGGAACCCCTTGGGCTACCAACTATTGACAAATTTCACTTAAAGTTATTGGTTATAACAATTCGTTTCTCTTGCATAATTAGTAACAAAGCATAAATTATCGTGTTTTTTAAGCTTTCAAAATTAGTTCATATTTAATCTACCATAAAACCTAAAAATATTTAGAACACAATACTACTTTGATGTTTTATTTCAGTTTTTCTTTTAAAAACTTGATCAGTTGCATATAGAGTTATTTTGGAGCAGTTTGATTGGAAAAATGATTTGAGGGGCATGCATTATAACAACAATAATTATTTTTTAATGTTACTAAAAGGGTCTCAAGTTTCCAGTTCGCTTTAGGCTTCTACGACCATACGGTCAACCCTGTGTATATCTCATCAAGAAAATGTAGGAGAAATCGGTAGGTAATATTTGAAAAAACAATTAAAATGAATAAATTATGGTCCGGTGTCATTCACAACACCGCTAATTGAAAAGAGATCCATGATCTCATCCTTTGCCCTTGGGGAAATAACTAAAATAAACACTTAGAAGTTCAGAAACACTACAAAAATGAAGGCTATTGCCGACGGAAAAAAACTGTCGGTAATATGGGAAACACCGTCGGCAGTATACTTTGCCGACGGCACAAGAGTGTCGGCTTTAAAGCGGTAGGCAATATTACTGCCGACGACTCTGCCGACGGTTCAAAGGGTGTCTGTCCGTATATTACCGACGGCAAACCCCGTCGGCAATAGACCGTGTTTTTGTAGTGAAATCATGTTCAGTCAAGTAGGCATTGGTAGTACTTGTGAAAATAAAGATTTCTTCTGCCAAACTATCACTGCAAAGGAAAATGTTTAACTTTTCTCCATAGATCTTTTCTCGACACGTTAGCCAGTCGGGATTCAGGCGGGAGATGTGCATTTTTCTTTCTAAATCTATTCCCGACACCTCAGCCAATCAGGATTCGGAGGAAGACGTGCAAGACATAGCATCACGACTGCACTAAAAATATGTCTGGGAAGGAATAACTCACTAACAATGCTAAGTTATACTACTAGTCAGAAATGGCCTATACAAACAAAGTTTGATAAGAAAAAAAGAAATTAAGACATAATAGAAGACTATGTTCTGAACTCCCTCTAGTTCACTTAGCTTCCCGAATTTCTTCCAATCCCAAATTTCAAACCTGCATTCACGTTAAAATCAAGATATTATTATTACTATACTTTAATCATACGTACCTAGTTTAAGGTGATGCTTGTTTTCTAATTGTCTTAAACCAACTTGTTTGCATTTATAAGACATCACAAAAGTTTACAAATATCAAAAGATATCAGATATAAAATGAAAAGTAATTCTGTGTACCAGTATGTTAAGAATTGGAATGGCTTGTAGATGTTGTATATCTTGTTAGCATCTCTCGTCAATGTATTCTTTTTGCACGTTCCTCTTCCGTGAACCTACAATCATAGAATATGACAGGTCGGATGTGAATTTTTTTCCCTGATTAAAGTCTGATTCTTAACATATTATGAAAAATGCGGGATTTCAATTTTCAAGAGAGAAAGAAATCCTAGAAAGAAATATATGATTATTTATAATATAACGTGTTATGCACAACTATATACATGTGTTATGTTTGTTTATAACGTATTATTTTTTTATCATCTATATAATAAAACAGGTTGGAGAGTGATGACTAGGACAAACATTGGAGATAAATCCAGTCGTAGGTTCCATATCATCACTAATATCAATCGTTGGATCATTTCCGTTATAATAAACGTTATATTTAGTATTAATATCAACTTTCAAATCAACCGTTGGATCATTCCTGAACGTTATAATGAATATTAATATCAACCTTCAAATCTAACGGTCAAGATTTACATTTTTTCTTACTTCCCTTACATCTCTCTTTCCTATCTGTCCCTCATTTCTCTCTTGCACTCACACTGCTCATTAACATCCATTCGTACCAATCAATTGCTCACATTTATGATGAATCAGTTTCTACAAATTAATTTATAATCCTAAATAATGATGGAATCTGTAACCACATTTCTTTAATTTCTCAGTTCCTTCCTTTCTAGCAAACGCCTCATGAATCGATTGCTAGAAATAAAAGGCATCCAAATTCATCCCACCATTTCCGCAATTTCCAAATTCGTGGAAATGAATTATAAATTGATGAGAGTTTGTTTCTGATTTTCATGGAGAAGAAGAAAGAGTATAGTTTCATCAAAATTCATCCCATCATTTCCCTGATTTCCCAATTCATAGAAAAGAAGAAAGAGCATCATTTTCTTATTTTCCCAATTTTTAGAAATGAATTATAAACTGTTATGAGTTTGATTTTTTGTTTTTTCAGACTGTAAGGTTTATAAATTTAACAAATCGGGTGAAATTTGTGTTAAGTCAAAATGATGCAGAAATGTGTTAATTTTGATCAAGAGTGACAGAGGTCTTACATACAATATTCATTTTTTTCCATGGTTATGACAAACTGGTATTTTTAGTCGAGAGGAAATAGAGACTTCTGGTATGATAAATTTCAGTGTTGCTCATGTCTGTGGGAGAAAAAGTGAACATTCAGTTGTGATTTTTGTGAAAGGAATTAAGCTTATAAGCCTATCTATATTGTTTAACTGCAAATTCAATTCGATTTGGGTTTAGTATACGGGTTCCCATGTTTCTTCTTCTCTCCAACACAAATAGATCAATTGTGAATAACTCCATTAACAACACCAAGAAGATGAGATGATTACTGTTTGATGGTTGATATGCTTCCTGCATGTTAGATAAGGTGGTTGACCCAAAATGTTCCATAATATGAAGTAAAATAGGTACTGGATTTCTTGATTTCATTGAATGTATAATAGATCTTTAATGTATTTTACCTGAGTTTCTATGGGTTTATTGAATAAAATGCTATTGTTTTTCTTGGTTTTCCTATGAGTTTACTGAATTTCTACCATTTGAAATAGGTAAAAATTTAGTCTTTAAATGCTCATTTCATCTTTGAATAAATGTTTCAACCTAATGAAGAAACTACTAAAATACATATAGCCCTCACCATAGGTTTAGAATGAGTGGAATTTTGGTCTTTTTTATGCTCATTTCCTGTTTGATGAAATGTTCCAATGAAAATGAAGAAACTAATAAGTTAGTTTTGTCCTTCATCGTCAGTTAAAGGACATGGGTGCTGCATACTATGATCTGAATATTAATTTAAGAGGTGACTTTCTACTTCTAGACATCGTGTATGACTGCTTGGACCTAATTTTTGTTTTGTTCTTGAAGTAAATATGTCATCCGTTCCACACATTGGTTTCTAAAGAAACCCTCAATTGGTCGATTTGTAGATGATCGATGTTTGATTATAATAATTTTAATAGTTTCAGCTTTTTGGATAAAACTTCTAACAACTTATAGTTTGTGTATAACTCTGCCTCATAAATCGATGTTGTGTCTTATAAGATACGTCTTATAAGATTATCCTTATAGTTGCGTATTGTGTTGTTTATTGTAATATAGTATGTAGCTTCAATAAATTAAAATTGCTCTCCCCTACTTATTGTCTCCTCGCTACAAATCTCAGAGTATGGATAGGTAATTACTGCATTTCTGATGTTCTTACTGCTCCCTCAACTGTGGAGTTCTTTGAGGAATGAATGTGCTCTAATAGGTTGGGATTAATAGATTTTTGCATTCATTTAAATAAAGCTTCAGTTACAAATCTTATGGGATGGATTTATTTGAATAAATGGGGATTTGGACAACTTCTTCATTCTCAATTATCCCAAACCTCTTTGCAAGTCAATTGGTATTCTTGCAGTAAGCAACTTTCTCTAATTCAACCTTCTCTTTGTGATTATGTTTCAATCTTCTTGCTCATTTTATTTTGAAGTCTACCTTAGAACTTCCTATTATGCTTTAAAGGTATTTGTGGAAATGCTCATAAGATTTCTTCCTTTGAAAAAGAAATGACTTCTTTTAACGAAGTTCTGAACCTGTTTTATCTTGGAATAGTAAAGGTTTTGATAGAGATTCAGGTGGACATGATTTTCTTACAGGGGATTTTCGATGTAAGTTCGGATTTTAGGTTCACAAGATACTATTCTTTTAGTACATTTATGTCTTATTTTTTTGGGTGAATCTTTGTAGTTCTTCTTATTAGATAATGATTAGAGTACATTTAGTATCTCATTCATGTTATTGTCATTCACTTAATAATCTTTGATTCTGTTTGATTAATTTTCTCATTTTCTTCCATTTCAGAGCATTAGGTATTTGGAATAGATAGCATGTGCTCCATGTCTGCAGGTAATATTTTTTCTATACCTTTTCGTTTGAGTTTGAGTCTACGGTGCATTGATAAAACTACTTTAAGATATGCTCATGATGGAGTAGAATGGGTGGTCCTTTTAGTTTTTAGGTTACCCATTTTTTTATTTGCAATTTGTTTCCTCCCAGTGATCATAAAAAATTCCGAGGGTGGGTCTCATCTTTTTCTCCATGTGGTCTGTGATATGAGGAAGTTCAATCAACTCTATCTTGTAACATGAATAAGAATTAGGTCAGTAGCTTTGGGTAACAACAAAGGTTGAATTTTTGCTAGATAGACGATGCGATTGTGAATCTACTGACATTGATTAATCATGTCGCTCAGGTATTCTTTATGGAAGGACCCTAATAAAAAAAGCAACATCTGGTGGCCTTCCCGACCTTTTGCACAACGCTTGAATAATTATTTGCACGTAAAATAATCCACTTATATTAATTGTGTTGGTACAGGTTGCCTCTTTTTCAAACAATCCCTAGAAAACAGCTTATGAAGAAGGTTCGATCTAAGATGTATTCCTGTGATATAGATATTTTATAGATATGGCATTACTGTGATTCATTGATGCTAAAATCGCTTTGAATGAGTATTTTTTGAATGAGTATTTTTCTTGAAATTATTTTGATCAAAAGCCAACCACTGGGTTGGCTTTCAGAATCTGACACAACATCTTCATTTTCTTAAATTATGACCATATTCTTTGAGTTGCAATAAACATAACATTCACAATTGTATGAATTTAATCCACCAATTTTACCACAATTTGTATTTGTTCTTTGTTCCTTCACCTTCCATTCATAACATGAACTTGTTGGTGTAAATTTATCACAATAGGTGTTAATTCTCTGAAACTACTACACTTTTTCTTCATTTGCAGAGGCTTTGCAGGGGTTTGCAAAGAATGCGTGACATTTTTCAGTTTGTTTTTGGAGAACATATGCAAGGAAAGTGGTTCCAAAAAAGTTGTATTGATATTCATGTGGTGCTTGTAGTCCCATTGCTAAATGATCTCGCATTAGCGGTCTATGATCCAACTTTCAAGCTATTTATCAACAATTCTGTTTTAGGCAGTAGGTGTCTTCCAGCACTTTTTGCAACACATTGGGATTAGTCCAACCGTTACAAAAAAGAACTCTAACAACTGAAATAGAGCAACCATTTTATGATGTATTTGTACAAATGAAGAACGGTACTTGATTAATGTTAATCCCATTTTGAAGCGCACGGCCAATACTTGGTGGGACTCTAAGCAATCGTGTAAGACACTTTCTGTCGTTGCTGCAATCTTTGTGTGTTTCCATTGGTAACTTAGGTTCTTCATTTTTTTTCCTTTCCCACACGTAAGTTATTTATTTCAAGGATTTTCTTAGCTCAAAGTAGACAACCATTGTAGTCAACTCCAAAACCAGTCCAAAGGTGTTTGGGAAATTCGTTGTTAAATTTGTATTTTTTTTAATATTTGTATTTTCTCGTGTGTTAAACTATTAAGGAGTTTGTATTGGATTTTTTTTATTGAAGAAGTTATTGAACCTGGCTTTTTTTTTTCCTTTACATAATGTAATTTTTCACAGGAAGTGAAATAGTTTAGAAATAAACAAATGCTACATACAAATATCAAAGGTGTACACTAGACATACACACAAACACATGCATCAAACATGTTTAGTCGTGCCGAAGGCACGGGTTATACCTAGTCTATATTACAAAACAACTTGGTTGTGACTAGGACAAGCTGACTAGGACAAGGAAAAAAAGAAACCCTGCCAACTAGATTTGAAGACATACCATGTATTTAACCCTCAAACTTTACTTTGTATTTAACCCTCCATAATTGCTTAGATGTAATGACATTTTATAACCCTCCCAACTAATCACATTCCTTAACTCATTCCATATAATGGAATTCCAACCAACAATTCTTCCTCCATAAACCCCCATAAGTACTCTCACAAAATTCTAATGTTTTTTTAAACCTCCTCTCCTCCTCCAACAACAAATAAGTTACAAAGTGGTATGAATAATATTTTTTTTGTTGAAGCATATCACAAAATGGAAAATTTCACTTTGTGCACAAATAAAATTAATGTTAGAAGTTAATTCATATTTGTATGTGTGATGTTACATTTACATGAATAATTTTATACTCTTCTCTCCCTTAGATTTTTGTACTTTGGATAAATTTTCTTTTATCTTTTTGTTTAAATCAAACAAAATTAATCTTTGAAGTTTATTCATGTTTGTATGTATGATGTTACATTTACATGAATAATTGTATACTCTTCTCTCCCTTAGATTTTTGTACTTCGGATAAATTTTCTTTTATCTTTTTGTTTAAATCAAACTAGATGCATTTATGTATCTATCTAATTCGTTCTTCAATTAGATATGATCTCCCTAATGTTAATTAACCCTCACCATGTCTCTCCCTAAGTTCTTCAATTTTGACAAATTTAATAAGACTAATTTAAGAAATTTATCAAGACTATACTTTTACTTTCTAAAAAGAAGTTTTTGTTCGTTCAAAACTAATTAAGTTTTATTTGTCAATTTAAATTCATGAAAAAAGACCATCAAAATATATTCTACCATAAAAAAATAGATTTGCCAACTAGATCGACAACTCCATGATTGTTCATCATTTTCTTTTAGTTAGTAGGAGCCCTGATATCAAATACTCCCTATATTACAATACAACTTGGTTGTGACTAGGACTAAGACAAAAGATAGAAAAATTGTCAACTAGAACGACAACTCCAAGATTATTCATCATTTTCTTTTAATTAGTAGGAGCCCTGATATCAAATACTCTATAATTGTTCATCATCCTTTTGAGTTAACCTCCCTCATTCATTGTATCATTCAAATTTCATCCCCCAGAAACCTCTTTTTTCTACCACCAAAATGTTTCATTAACTCTCCTTAATATTTATTATTTGTCAATAGATTGGTTTTGGACTTTAGGCTACTCTAATTCCTCCATAAAATCCCATAAAAACCTGATTCATTCTCAACTAAAGCACACCAACTTAGTTCATTCGCTTGTTAGTTAACGCAAGTGTTTTCTCCTCCATTATTCAACATTTTTTTATAAGTCAATATATATCTAGTGGATTCGTAGCACTCTAGAAGCAACCGTCGGTTTAACAACTCAATTTGGCCTAATATTGAAATTAAGATTGAGTGAAACTCTCTAAATCGTTGTTATATATATTTACAGGGATGGGAACCCAATGTTACTATGGTACCATTACATTTCTTCCTTAATTGTTTATTATATGTTGTTTATGAATCTTATGCAAATGTTATATTAGATGAATCGTACACAAATTATGATGTGAATGTCGATCTAGGCCAATAGATATTTGGGCATATATAAGGTATACCTAAATTCCAATGGTCAAAAATGAACAACTATTGCTTATTGCTTCTTACTTACATCCGAGTTATGCACTAATAATATTAATACAAATTTCAATCGTGATTGCGGTCTGTCCTAATTCTAACTATACATTCTCTTTTCTTCTTATTCTTTCACACTTCAGTTATATGAGTAAAATTTTAATCTTGACTACAACCTGTTATAGTTCTGGTTATACATTTTATTTTCTTCTGCTTCTTTCACTCAAACAGGTAATAATGTTCATGCTGAAAAAGAATATGAAATATCATACCTGTGTTTTATGAGGGAATCTCCGTAAATAAGATGGAATGTTGCTTTAACATTATACATTATCTATGATAAAATAGATAAATAACAAGAACTGACAGAATTTAGCTCATTTATGTTGTCTTCTTTGTAATAAAATTATTTACTATAAATTTCAATTTACGATAATTTTTTATTTTTATTTTTAATAAAATTATTTGGGTTAAATTTTTCCTAATTACTGAGCATATATTGTCTGTCTTACTCTTAAGAAACATGCCCGGAAAAAAAAAATTAAATGCTTTACTCTATATCACACATTTTTTCTTCAATCTGTCGTCTTTAAAAATAGGCCAGCGCTTTGGGGAAAGCTAAATAGTTTCCGGGGTGTGAAATTTTAAAGGGAATATGTAGAATTTTAAAAAAATTTTGGGGAAATAAATTTTAAGGGGAGATAAAAAAACACTCCACCTCACCTCACTCTCTCTCCACCTCACCTCTTTGTCTTCTCCGATTAGGTCGCCGGCCGGTAAATTTTCTGGCCGGCGACCATGAAAAAAAAAAAGAATTTCACTCTCTCTCTCTCTCTCTCTCTAGAAACTCCGGCGAAGGGGTTTCCCTTCGCCGAAGTTTCCGGTCGGAGAAGATAAAGAGGTGAGGTGGAGAGAGAGTGAGGTGAGGTAGAGAGAGAGTGAGGTGAGGTGGAGAGAGAGAGAGAGAGAGAGCTGAGGTGGAGAAGCTATGTTGCCTCCCCCTAAATAAAATTGTCAAACAAAATTGACCAATTTTTGACCAATTCTTCACACCCCGGAAACTATTTAGCTTTCCCCACAACGCTGGCCTTAAAAATATCTCCACACATTTACTCTCAATCCTCAACAACATTTGCTCTCAATCCTCAAACAATACATCTTCATATTAAACAATAATTAATTTATACATCTCTATATTATATGATTCTCATATGTTCATTCACTTTTAAAAAGAAAATTGTCGAACTTAAGCTAGGAAAGATAGTAAATAATGCTTAACAAATAAATATATATATATATATATATCATCGCACTGTAATTAGGACTTTCACCGTGCCGGAGGCACGGGCCATGCCTAGTTACATACAATACGACAGATTAAACAATGGTTTAGAAGCAAAAACGATTTTGTACTCGAGTTAAATAGCAAAATAAAATATTTATGATAATGCATTATGAACGTTAATAAAAAAGCCTGAAATAAGACAATTTATAACACATTATGAATGACAATAATGCCTTACATGACTTCATGAGATTTTATGTAGAGGATATTTTTGTCCGGAATAAATTGACAGCCGTGATAGACTTCCCGGCCCCTCTCCCGGGTGAGGTGCCCGGGCGAGATTTAGAGAGAGAAAGTTTTTCACTTTCTCTCTAAATCAGGCTCGGCCACCTCCCCCCGCCGGGATTCGCCCGGGAGAGTGGCCGGAAAGTATACTATTTTCCATAAATTGGTTCTGAACCTTTATGATTTTTTTTTCATAATAATTTTGCCTTGAACTAAAATTTGGATTAATCACTTAATTTACCCAATCATGACTAATTGTCCCATTCGTGACATAGAATGAGTTTTAAGACAATCTGTTTTGTTCTTATTATGATTACTATTAATAATATCGTTAGTAGTATTAGCTCTACCGTTCGCATGTCCGTTGTCCCCGTAAATATCTTCTTCCTACCTTGTTTCAACAAAAACAATCTTGTTCTACCTTACCAGCAACATCTATTTTGCCTAAGAAACGATCACAATTTCTCCGTGGAACTTACGAAGATGCCAAATCGGGAAAGTGATAGTAGAGAAACGGAACTAGGAAAAATAAGGATAGAGTTACTTTTGTCTTTTCAATTAAAGGAAAAATGCCTATAACTACGTATTAGAGTATATCACGTACAAAACTCAAAAATCAATTAGTCTTATATATCACGTTTTAATTGAAATTTTCATTCTTAAGTGGTGAAAAATTTAATTCCTCGTTTCTTTTCTTTATCTAATATAAAAAACTTTAAAATTAATTTATTTACTTATGTGACATAGTTATTTTTGTAACGAAACAATTAATTGTTAATTAATTTGAAGATATATAAAGATTTGATTTATATTTGTTTAGATATAAAAATGACGATTCGATAAATTAGAGATATCTTAAAAAGACACACTAGAAATAGACGGGTTTCTTGAGATATATTTATTTAACTAGATATAGCCCGTGCCTTCGGCACGGTGCAATCCATTTTCAAAATATAACAAAATACGACAAAATCAAACATATCGTAAAATATTTAACGGAAAAACTAGGATGATAGATTGTTTACAAGATCCATAAATAAGATAACATAATGGAAAAACTTTAGAAATATATGGTGTTGATAGGGTTTAAATTGTTTTGGAGGTGGAGGGATGTAATAGATGTATGTTTTATCTTGATTATAATGTAATTTATGTGATCTAATTTTCGTCTAGATCACACCAATTCAGATAGAAAGATAAAATTTAGATTGCGAAGAATTGAAAAGTGTTGTTGTTAAGGTATAAGAAAACAAACAAAAATTTACGTCGTTAACGTATAAAACTAACACCTTCTATTCGTCGCATTTTTTTGTTGCATACATCAGCAGTACTAAAGGTGCTAGAACCCATCAAAAGTACAATGGTTTACAAGAGCACACTGGTTTACCAAGACATAAACAAAACTCTCAAAACAGAAAAGCAAAATGTATAACCTAGCCCCATATCTAAACAGTTCCAAGAATAATAGCGACCCTAGTATAAGCACAAGAAAACAGAAGCATAATTTCATACATCATTTGTTAACTCTTATTCTAACAACCCCCGTAACATAACTCCTATTTTGATAACCCCTGCCCTATCTTTGTTTATTATCCTATACAGCTCCACATTGAAATCAGATGGTAGCAGGCCCTCTTTTATTCTGGCTGGTATTCTTTCCTTGAACACCTCAAAACACAAAGGGCAAAAGTTACACGATTCGCTCCGCCTACTTGTATGTGCCCATCACAACTTTGCCTACATGTATACAACCCATAATCATCCATTAAACATCAATAGTTCAGAACAATGAACCTAAAGATAGGAAAGTACAGGGACAAACAGAAGGGCAAAGGCTATACTTTCTTCAGATCATAAACGACATACTCATTATACTCTAAAGGTATGTCTTTGTACTCATAGGTGACAACTCGGGCATCAGGCTCTTTAAAGCCCCCCTTACATGTGAAGTGTTCGGATTCTTCCATTTTCCTTCTCTCTGGACCTTTCAATCTTATTTCATTTTCTTCCAATGATTTCGTATCATGTTTTATTAAGAGTCAAAGATCAGTTGGTATTCACGAAGCTGTAAATGTTGAAAAAAGTAAAAGTCCCCATATTTACCGTCACTAATACCAAAATACGGTTGTGGTTGTTGTGGCGTTGGTACAGATATGTGATGTGACACGAAAATGTCACATTTGGAGAGCCTAACTTAGACTAATTAGTCATTTTCGAGTGTTATCAATATTATTTTATGTGTTTTTCTTGTTTAGGTACCATATTTGGAGCTAAACATGGAATTCGGAATAAAGGGGGCGAATTATCACTATCATTTCATGTGCAAATGATATGAGAAGAGGAGTCAAAGACGAGGCCAACGGTGAAAACGGAAGTCAATTCCGAGTTCGGACGGGGAAGTTGTGAAAGAAAGAAGTCGAGGTTCGGTCTTAAAACAAGGATTCTATGAAGGCACCCTCCTTTGGTTATAATTCTAGAAGGCACCCTCTTGATTTCCAAGTGAAGTCTAAAACCCAAGCCCAAAGAAGATGAAAGAAGGAAGAGATTTTGGAGGCACCCAATGGACTCAAGTTTGAGTCAAAGTCAAGGTTGACTATGTCTAGGGTTTGAGTCAAATACACTATTCATCTTCTTCCTTCATGATTCTAACAATACCAAGTAAGAGAGAGGGAGAAATGAAGAGGCTAGGGTTCCTGTTCTTGGAGTTAGAGAGCTTGAAGGTTTTGGAAAGAGAGAGAAAAAGAGAGAAAGTGAAGGGAGACCGGCCAAGCTAGGCCGGCCAGCACTAAGGCCGGCCAAAGCTTGGCCGGAGCAGCAAGCTTTCACGGGACGCGACCAAGGACGGCAGCTGCAGCTCGGGCCAAGCTTTGGACGCTGATGAGTCATGAAAATGCCTCATCTGAATATCTTAATTTAGACTAGTTAGTCTAATTCGAGCTGTTACTCTGATGTTTTGCTTGTGTTTCCTTGCTCAGGTACCTTTTTCAGAGTTATGTGTGCAAAACGGATAAAAGTCGGAGAAATGCAGACTAGGGGTATTTTGGTCATTTTGTGATTCTGATCTCATGATCAGTATTAGTGCTCGGATGGAAAGTAGAGTCCAAGACGAACCCATAGGCGAAAACGGAAGTCAAATCGGAGTCCGGATGAGTAAGATAGAGCTAGTCAAAGTTCGAGTCAAATTTGGTGGACCAAGAGTCAAGAAGGACACGTGGTGCGCATCGAGCAAAGTAATCGGAGGAACAAGAAACAAAGTGGGCTACTTTCGGTTTCATCAGAGGTACACCGAGCTTTAAACCGAGTTTGATGACGTCAGCTGACGTCATCATCATCTCCTTCTTCCTTTTATAACCGAGAGCTGTTTAATTTCGAAAAGGGAGATATTTTTTTCAAAATTAAAACCGAGATGGAAAGAGTAACAACAAGAAAGAAGGAAAGAGGATAATGTAAAGATAGAAGGAAGGAAAGAGTGGTGGAAGATCTTTGATCCTTTCATCTTCTCGGCTGGAAGGATAGAGAGAGAAAGAGTTTTTTTTAGAAACCGAGAAAGAAAAAGGAAAGAATAAGATAGAGAGAAGGAAAGTTAGAGAGAGAGGGGATACTCGGGCTATATGAGAAACAGGAGGGTGGAGTCGATCATCAGCTCCTCACGGCTAGAACAGAGAGCTGCTCACGGTTAGAAACAGGACCTCACACCTGAGAACCATCCTTGTTTGTATCTTTTCTTCTTCTTCTTGTTCTGTAATTTTTAGTGAGAGAAAGAAACAGAGAGA
>BEHA01000271.1:250866-276699 GCA_002897215.1 Eschscholzia californica subsp. californica
GGATTACTACTTGATACCTCCGCTTGGGTGTGCAACCTTTTCGGGTGCATCAATATGCATGAAAGCTAACATCGGAGACTGGTTATAAAATTTATCGGAATCAGACAAAAAGTAAATATTTATACGATATATATCAAAATAAGATCGAAACGATGTTAAATATGTAATCATATATTCATATTCATCAACCTTGTCAGACATATCCTCTTCCTTCTCCTTTATAAATTTGGTGAAGAATATGTCCTCAATTTGATGGATTCTAAGCAAAATCCAATCCATTTCTTGTAATCCTTATGAAACATACTCTTTTCCTTTTCCCCTTGTAAATGTTATCGAGCATGTCATAAATTCAAATTCAATGCAAATTTAAACCGAAAAATAAATGATTGGTAAAAGTAAGAGAGTACTCAAATTTCAAGAGACCATGAAAGAGACTGTTGAAGTTACATAAGCAGTCAAAAATCTAACAAATGAGCCCTAGAAACAATAAGAAGAACCATAATACAAATCAAACTCAAAGAAACCCTAGAAACAATTAAAGGTTTAGATATTTTTATTGAAGTTTAGATAGAACTAAAACAATAAAAGGTTTTTATACTTCATTATAAAGATATGTACAAAGATACTGATTAGTTTATCCTATATTGCGTTAAATATGAAACTAAAGCGTTATTCTCCACGAGAAAGTTTGGACTGATTCCTATAAACCATGAAGTGATCGAAGATGAATTTCCAAACTATTCTAAGATTTTTTCTATTATCTACACTACCTGCATCTATCGAGCATTTATGTTTTAGACCTAAAGTATAGGTTCAACTTCAAAACCCTTAACTTTGTCTGCTTTCAACATACCTCCTATTACAACTCTTTAACCATATTTTCCATTTGTAACTAAAACTCTAATATACCCAAAGTTTCCCACAAAAACCCCTCCCCTCCCTTGTATCCTAGTATGGGTATGATAGATGGAAGTGTTAGATGTTAAGGAACTCGAAAACTACCAAAAGTATATAAAAGATAGGGACAGGTGAAAGTCAAAAATAAAAAATATTTAGAACTCACCATAATTCAAAGAAAGCAATATGACTAAATGATAGTCTTTAAGTAGTTCTAGAAAGTAAACCTGCACCATAACATCAAACCAAACTTTCATGCCTCTTCAAACAAAACACTGCAAACCTCTTTGGAAATTGATTCAAATTACCGTAAATAAACAAATGTTACCCGAACAAAGTTGATGAAGAGGGTAATAAGCTGCTAAATCAAAAATAGAAGTCACCCTTACATTCAATAATCCATCAAAGAAAGCCGCCAAAAAAAGTAAAGAGCTAAGTAAAAAAAAGAAAACATACCCATGTTCCATTTTTTTTCGGAATTCGGCGCGATCATCGTCATTGAGGAATTTTATCAAACGCGTTTTATGCAACTTTAAATAGTGAATCTTCATGCTCCAAACATGCGAAATTTTACAATCTTTATCGTTCCATACTAACATGATGAACTTCAAAAGTGTACTTATCACCATAGAGCTGCAGAAAAAATAAATTAAAGATTTGGAACGGAAAAAAATATACCATCCATATAACAAACATTAGCTTAGAAATCCAAAATCTAACACCAGTTATTTCATTCAATACCCAGAAACACATAAATCCAAAACGCAATAATCATTTCATCAACCGGAACTAAGAGGTAGTGAGAACTAATTTGAACCCTAAAACTGATAATGACAGGATTGCTAAAGCTTTTAGGTTACTTTCCTCTTCATCATGAAAGTATATTCAAACTCAACTCTAAAGGAGAGAATTTGATGGCCTTACCCAATGAAATTCAAATAAAAGAACATTTCTAAAAGAGGTACAAACCTTTTATCCAATATGTGTAAGTTGTTATCCATTGGTAGCCATCACCAATTAGATATTGATGAGAGAGGAATAAATTCTACAATTACGAGAGAGAAGAAGTAACCTACAACATCATTAAATTTTGTAACAGAAGGAGGATAAGAGGCAGGTAAGAAATGAGAAAACAATTTTAATGAGGAAGAGCTAGGGTCCCTAACGCTCTTCTGGTGGAATAAAGGGAAGGGTGTAGATTAAAAGAATGAAGGGTGCAGATTAAAAGAATTAAGTGGGTCAATGTTGGAACGTGGTGTGTAATGAGGGAAGGGAAGGCGGAAAAAGGCTCCAGGAGAGATAACCGACCAGATTAAACTGTTTAGTCACTTTTTTTCTTTTAATGGATCAACAAATCAAGGTGGGTAATAGATCTGAAGGTAAAAAATGTATCAAAATAGCAACAGACGACCGGATTTGTCTTTTGGATTGTCCCAGTCAGCAAAAAATTTTGCGTTTTATATAATAGATTATATATAAAATCACCATTAACTCTAAAATCATGTTTTATAATATGAAAATCATGGAACCTTTTGGAATTTCTGAGTGTATAGGGTATACTAAATCACCATTAACTCTAAACATCTAAAGGCTGGGCGTCACCATTATCCATATGTTTGACCCAATTTCTCATAATCCAAAATTCATGTTTTATAATATGAAAAATCATGGAACCTTTTGGTATTTCTGAGTATAATGGGTATACTAAATCATCATTAACTCTAAAAATCATATAACTTTTTTAAACTTTTCAGCTTTTTTAGAGAGAGTAGAAGTTATATAAAAACTTTAATGGCATTTATTATATATAATGACCATTTAGTAGAGGACATTTAAAGGAGGTTGTATGAGTGGTTTGTGAGGGTAAGATAGGTTAGGGTTGAGATTTGAAGATAGTGAATCAGATGGTCATGATTTAGAGATATATAAAACGGATAACAGTGATAATGTTGGGTGAACAAATTATGTTTTTATTAGGGAGGTAAGAGATTTAACCGTCAAGATTTATCGTCAAACTGAACAAACGGCTAGATTTATCTTTTGGTTTGTCCCAGTCAGTACAAAACATTGTGTTTTATTATATAGATTACAAACATATAATGTTAGAGATCTAAGTTGATATATTAAAAAGACCATTCAAAGAAAAATCGAAACAATCGTGTGTGACATTAAAAAATTTTAAGATTGAATGTTACATATATGGGAGATTCCCATGAGTAGAAAGTAATTAACTCTAGATTTCCGGAGTAACTCTACCCGGTGGGTTTTCATGTGTATATACAAATCTATAGACCCAAAATAAACAAATAGAAGTTAAAGTCTTTTTTTTTTCAAGGAAATAGAAGTTAAAGTTAATATGAAAAAAGAATTACCAGTTGTAGATGCCTATTAGTTTTACTATCTGCTGGAATCCTCTCATATATGAAGATGCAAATGCTCCAAACCCCTTTATAGTCAACAACTCTTTGTAAATGTTATCATATATCAAGTATATAGGTATAAAATTCTTCCTCAAGTTAAGAGAAGATTGATTAATGCATTGAGCATATATAGATACATGGAGTGCAGAGATCTCTCTGTATTGTTACATAAGATAACTTAAAATCTGAACCAAAACTAATCTAACCTAATTTAATTTGAATAAGTCAAAAGTGAAATACAATAATAACAGTTTAGATACAAATCTTCATCCCATCCGTTGGCCGAGATTCAGCTGTGATGACATGGAGAAAATCATGCGCCACAATTGCATTATGTAGTCCCGATACCCCCTCTCAAGTTGGAGCGGGGGAAATATCTTGAACGCCCAACTTGCTAGTAAAATGAGTAAATTGCGCAACCCCAAGGGGTTTAGTAAAAATATCTGCATTTTGATTAGCAGATGTGATGTATCGAGTTTCAATTGAGTTAGAGTTGATACGCTCTCGAATGAAATGACAGTCAGGTTCAATGTGTTTTGTTCTTTCATGAAAAATTGGATTGCCTGCAATGTGCATTGCAGCTTGACTATCACAAAAGACCTTAACTGGATCAGAGAAAGGAATACGAAGATCACCAAATAAGTATTTCAACCACTGTATTTCAGCAGTCAGATTCGCTAGAGCACGATATTCTGCTTCTGCGGAAGAACGAGAAATGGTAGGTTGTTTCTTAGATTTCCAAGAGATAGGACTATCACCAAGGATTGTAAAATAACCCGTCGTAGATCTATCAGTCGTGGGACATCCTGTCCAATCAACATCTGTATATCCACGGAGATGTAAGGAACTAGTAGCGGATAATAAAATACCATGGCCTATGGTTCCATTGAGATATCGTAAAATACGGAGGGCAGCATCATGATGAGCAGTGTGGTGCCTGCATAAATTGGCTTAAGGTATTGAAGGCATATGAAATATCAGGACGAGTAACCGTTAAATATAAAAGACGCCCAATGAGCCTTCGATACGGGCTCGGATCGGGTAAAGGATTTCCATCTGTTGGTCGCAACTTAAGATGTTGCTCCATCGGAAAAGATATAGGTTTTGCAGCGGTGAGACCCGAATCTTTTAAAATGTCCAGAATATATTTTCTTTGACATAAGAAAATGCCCTTGGCAGATCGAGAGACCTCGATCTCGAGAGAAAATATTTTAATTGCCCCAAATTTTTAATAGAAAATCGATTTGCAAGATTTTCTTTGAGACTTGTGATGGCATCGTCGTTGTTGCCAGTAATGATTATGTCATCGACATAAACAAGAACGAAAAGAGATACAGAACCTTTATGATAGGTGAAAAGAGAATAATCGGCTAAGGATTGTTTAAATCCTTCATACACGGTTATTGACGTCCATTTGATGGAGAGCCCATTCTTTGATAGCGGCAAGTGAAAGGAGTACTCTTACTGTGACCAATTTTGCAACCGGAGCGAAAGTATCATGGTAATCTATACCTTCTACTCGAGTATAGCCTTTCGCCACGAGACGAGCTTTGTATCTCTCAATGGAGCCATCAGGCTTATATTTGATCTCGTATACCCACTTACATCCAATTGCTGACTTATTTGGAGGTAAGGTTGTTAATGACCATGTATTATTGGATTCAAGTGCAGAAATTTCTTTTGCCATGGCTTCTTGCCATTCTTGGGATTTCATTGCTTGTTTGAAGGATGTGGGTTCCTCTGTACCTAGGACATTAGTCAAAAAATTTTATGAGGAGGAGAAAATTGATCAAAAGAAATAAAATGATTTAAAGGGTATTTAGGGCCCTCCATGATTGATGTTGTCATAGTGGAACATATATAATCTTTATATTTGACAGGGGGATGACAATTTCGTGTTGGTCGAGATCGTGGAACAACCGTAGTGGGTAAATTAATATTCTCATTACTAGAATTTGAATTGGAGGATGCGGCAGGGCTCTCACTGTTTGAAATGTTTCCAGAATTGGAATGTGGAGATGATGTGAGTGTTGGAATCGGAGCCGATTTTGGATCGACCTGACTCGTCAAACTCATAAACTGAATGCGCCTTCTTGTTCGTCTCGTCGATCTCTTCAATATAGAGCCAAGAATCACTCGAATCCGATTCCGGATGAATGAGAAATTCAAGTTTAAAGTTTGGACGATGATCGGTTGAATTAAGGACTAAATCTACAAAAAGGACAAAGTCAGATTGGGTGGCTTTTAAGCAAAGAGAACGCGTCAAGATCTGGACGGCGGGCATTCCTTCCGCGGGATTCCTCCAGATCTGACGGTTGCGCTCATTCCCGTGTCGGGATATCTTCGGGACAATCCAAGAGCGTTAGATCAAGGAGGATCTAACGGTGCGCATCATTCCCGTGTCGGGCAGCAGGTGGGATAACCCAGATCGTTCATCGAAACGGTCATTTTTTCCATCTGTTGGGCAGATTTCGGTAAAGACCAATGCCATCTAATGATGGGCGTTCTCTCCGAGAATTCAAGTAAGATCCAACGTCCTAGATTATAACCGACTATTATATTCAGTTATACTTCATATTTAGTCCTCCATTCCGAACAGGTGTGTCCCTCTAACCCAACAGACATTATGCACCCATTCAACTCCTATATAAACAACCCAAAACCATTCCATTTCATATCAATTCATTCTCTTCTCTTCTTCTCTTCTCTTCTAACAATTAGAAGTTCTGGCTTGTCTAGAATATCTAATTAGGAAGTATTTCTAGAGGTTCTGGTTTGACTAGAATATCTAGAAAAGGAAGAAAGAAGTTTTGAGTGAAGTAATAATCATAGGTCGTCTAGAATATCAATTCAATTCATTCTCTTCTTCTCTTCCCTTCTAACAATTAGAGGTTATGGTTTGTCTAGAATATCTAATTAGGAAGTATTTCTAGAGGTTCTGGTTTGACTAGAATATCTAGAAAAAGGAAGAAAGAAGTTTCGAGTGAAGTTTTGAATTTCCGAAGCATCTAGAAGATCATCCGCATTAGTCCAAGAGCTCATAATACTTACAAAGATTCGTCCGCTTTCAGTATAAAGAAGTACCATCTTAAAACTCTGAAAGGAAAGTCGTTGTATCCCGAAGGCATACACCCTAACGTTTGGTACTGTTACGGGGGTGTAAAATGTCTTAAGGAAAGAGAATTTATTCTTGCCTCGACTACATTAACACCTATCTCGGTTAGTCCGAAAGAAGGAATATTGATAAATCATTATTCCTTAATAGTTTATCTCTCTATAAGTTAGAGAAAGGAAACTCTGTCTAGATCAAGCCAAGACAGAGAGAAATCGACTTATCAATTGATAACCAGAGAAACAACAATCTTAAGGCATTTTACACAACGATTATTTCTCTGGTTATAAGATTTTGATCTGGGTTATTTTCTGTGTGTTTCAGAAAAAATGGCAAGAACAAGAACAACCCTACGGGTTCTTCAGCCTAACACCACATACGTGGAAAACCCAGAGATGTTCAAGGGAACTGACTTCGCTCTGAAGCGGAAGCGTCCATCTCAAAACAGAGGCAAGTCGAGGAAAAGGCAAAGGCTTGTCGAATGCTACAAATGTAGAAAGCGAGGCCACCTAGCCAAAGATTCTCGCTCCACATATGACAGTCAAGGGGAAAAAGCTGATAACCAAGTTTCATTAGCAAAAGACACCGAAAATCGGAATCACCGTCTAATGATTACTGAATTCGAAAAGGCGTTTGATATACTTCATAAGATGAACCTCTGTGCAGAGGCACATGAAGATAACCTGGTTAACAACCAGAGATGGTGCGTCGATACTAGGACAAATCATCACGTTTGTAGTGACAAAAGTCTATTATCTTCCTATACTGAGGTAGCCGAAGGAGAGACCTTATTCAAAGAAAACGGCTCGACCACCCAAGTCAAAGGAAGGGGAGAGATCGTGTTAAAATTCACTTCCGAAATAGAGGTGACTTTGACCGATGTACTCCATGCTCCAGACAATCAAAAGAACTTGATTTCTGGTTCCCTTTTAAGTGAGAACGGGTTCAGACTAATTTTTCTGTCAGATATCGTTATCATATTTAAGAAAATGATGTATATTGGAAAGGGCCACTTATGTGGGGGGTTATTTCAATTAAATGTTACCCATGTAATGTCGAAGGCACCTATTATTAATAAAATTAATAATTATGCGTATATTGTTGAGTCCTCTAATATTTGTCACGGAACATTAAGACATGTGAATAATAAGTCATTAAAGAAATTAATGAGCTTGGAGTTAAATTCCGAAACTCGAAATTTACTCAAGACATACATGTCAAACATGTGTATAGTAAAAATGACTAAAACGTTGTTCAAGTCTTTAGACTTAATTCACAATGAACTGTGTAACCTAAAAACGGTTCAAACATGAGGTGGAAAAAGGTAATTCATTACCTTTATCGATGACTCCACTTGTTTCTGTTATATTACTTACTAAAGTGTAAGGATGAAGCAATCGAAAAGTTCGAGCTTTATAAAATCAAAGTAAAAACTCAACTTTGTAAAAAGATTGAGGCTTTGAGAAACGACTGAGATGGAGAGTATGAATCTCCTTTCGCCAAGATATACGCCAAGAATGGCATAGTTCATCAAACGACGACTCTTTTGGTATAGTGAAAGCACAGAACATTAGAAGGGATAAAACTCGATCAGTGGAGATTAAAAACGATGATCAATCTAATCCTGTTGGATTTTGTGAAGTATTTCACTAAAGTCTATTATTAGTCATGAGCAGAAATAAGGTTCAACACATGGTGACCATGAATGTTGATGACTCTTAAAATATCTTCTCGATAATAGAGACATCGAAAAGCTAAGCGACACCTTGACCACCCAGTATCAACATAAATACTGGGTGTGAAACCGTCTATCGAGAATACAGAGAGGGATCAATGATGAATACATGATCCTAAAGGTTCAATTCGATGACAAATCGAAGAAGACAACCGCATAAGTGAGCGGAGAAGTATGTCATGACAAATGTCAGAACCTAAACGGTTAGACAAGGTTGACGACAGAATGTTCTCGTTATACAAATAGTTACGAGACGATGAACTGTTCGAAAGAACTCATCGGTCTGAGATAATGAAAATTCCGTGAAACATTCTCGAATACAAGGTTGACGGAGAATGCAAAAATCTGAAATTAAACTTGTCTTCGAGAAAGTAAGTTATTTCGCATAACATATTCAGACGGTGAATCGGTATAATTCTATAGAAGGTCCTTAGACCTGTCTAAGAATTACAAGGAATCCTCAGATGTGTTAAACGGAAGGACCTTTGCTGAAAGATCTCGAAATCAGGAGTTATTATAAATAAATCCTTAAGTCTTTGTAAGGAGGTCCCTAGTTCTGTATCATTACAGAATAGTCCTTATAAATCCTCATGGCAACCTAATCTTCTTGGATAGACAAGAGAATTAAGGTTGATAAGACGTAAAGTTGAATATTACATCATTCGATCTAGACGTGACTCGAATAGTAAATTCAAGGATCTTGGTAGGATTTTCTATTCAAGAGTATGAACGAAATCTAGAGATGATAAAGGACAAAATAGGGAATGATAACTTTGATGATCATGCGATAGTTTAAATCTATCAAGGGAGTATATGATTAAGACATATAACTTAAGAAAGAGTTAAAAGAGAAACTCACCTTGTATTATATCTCAAGGTCATGTTATGGAACAAAACTAAACACACTACACTAAAGAAATTGTGTACGAAAATAGTTTTGTCAAAGAGGAGAATCCAATGGTTACCCTAGAACTGTGGGGGCAGATATTGTTACATATCTGAACAGTACCCTATATGGAATACTATAAAATTCCACCCAAGTTGACGAATAAGAGAAAATACTCTTGAAATGTGGGGGGAACCGAAAGGAACCGAAATGCCAATTATAAAGAAATGGCATAAAAGTCTCTATCACTTTCTCTCTCTGTCTTTTCTCTCTTCTCTCATTCTTTCCTTCTCTTTCTACTTTCTTCAATGTTTTGGTAAAGAGTCGGAACCCTCGTCTGGTTTTCCAGACGAATGCTCGTCTTGGATGGAGTGTTTGGTGAAAGTTTTTTTAGGGTTTTCACCTTCTTTTCAGGAATCTTTTTTTGTTTCCCCTAAACATCGACCTTTGTAGGAATTCAAAAACCAGTGGTGTTATAGGAAAATAAGTGGAGGGACTTAAGTATGGTTTCTGTATAAGAGTGGACTTGAAAGCCTCCTTTTTGGGTATTCTTTACAAAGGACCCCAAGCCTCATTAAAATTTCCCTTACTGACAGAAATAGAACGAAAGAAATAGGGGATGGTGGGGAAAAAAAGGGTGGTGTTTTTCAATCAACACCACCATTGGAGATGAATCAACAACAGTACTCTAGAAGAAGGAGAAGAAGAGAAATAAAATGTTTGTGAAATCATCAGCAGCGAAAGGTGAATCGTCATATTTAGGGGGCGGGGGGTTGTGGATAGGGATTTAGAAGGACATTCGTGGACAAAATGTCTCGTAGACATTTCGAGATATTTTAAGACATTTCGAGACATTTGTCTGTAGACAAAATGTCTTCATAGACATTTCAAGACATTTGATTCATGGAAAAAATGTCTTTATAGACATTTCAAGACATTTGGTTTATAGACAAAATGTTTTGGAGACATTTCAACATATTGAATCCATGGACAAAATGTGTAGTGGATATTATTATTGTTACTTTATTATTATTATTATTATTATTATTATTATTATTATTATTATTATTATTATTATTATTATTATTACTATTATTATCTCATCATGGATGACAATTGGTAGGCATTTATTATTTTGGTATTATCATTATTGTTTGACCATACAAAATATTATATTTGTACTCATATTTTAAAAATATAATTTTCGAGTTTTGTGGACATCTGTGGATATCTGAGGACATTTATGGACAATTGGTTGACATTTATTTATTTAATTTTATCACTATCGTTTAATCATATGAAATAATATATTTGTACCACTATTTCAAAAATATATTTTTCGGCTTTCGTAGACATTCGTAGATATCTGTGGACATTAATCAACAATTGGTGAACATTCATTATTTTAATAAGACCATAATCGTCTAATCATATGAAATAAAAATAATTGTACCATTATTGCGAAAATATATTTTTCGACTTTGGTAGCCATCCGTAGATATCTGTGAACATTAATGGACAATTGATAAATATGTATTATTTTATATAGTATACTAATATATTAATATAATTATATAATAATAATATAATATAGTAATATGATAATAATTTCATTATTACTATAATATAATATAATATAATATAATATAATATAATATAATATAATATAATATAATAATACAATAATATAGTAATATATAATAAGATAATAATAATATAACATAGTAATATAATAATAAGATAATATTATAAAATATAATAATAATACAATAATATAATAATAATAATAATACAATAATATAGTAATATAAGAAAATAATGTAATAATAATAGGATAATAATAATATAATATAGTAATATGATAATAATATCATTATTACTATAATATAATAATAATATAATATAGTAATAATATAATAATAATACAATAATATAGTAACATATAATAAGATAATAATAATATAGTATAGTAATATAATAATAAAATAATATTATAATAATATAATAATAGTATAATATAGTAATGGCAATAATATCATTATTACTATAATAAAGTATCATAATAATTAATATTTTTATATATTATTTATTATAAATTATTTAATCTAATTTGATAATAATAATTATTTTTATCTTTCTTAATGAAATGTCCACAAGTGTCTTCCATATTTTGAGAGACATTTTCTCTCCAAAAGCTCTCCAAAAGCTCTCCAAATTTACACTAAAATGTCCTCATATGTCTCCAAAACCAATTTGTCTTGAAATGTCCTTAATTTCGTGTCTCTAACGAATACCACAGACGTTTCAGGACATTTGAAACGTCTCAAACGGATAACACGGACATTTAGAGACATTTGGAGACATTTTAAATGTCCCCAACCAATAACACAGACATTTGGGGACATTTAAAATGTCCCCAACCAATAACTCAGACTTTGAGGGACATTGCCATGTCCCTCCAAATCCCCAACCACTACCCGCCCCCTTAGTACAATGTCTTCCCCTTCTTTTGATAAGTATAAAGTCTAATCATTGATGAAATTCCTTCTGCTTTCCAACAAATCCTCCCTCCTCCTATGGATTTCTTCATCTCTTCATAGCAAGAAAAGAAAATGAATGAATCAATCCAACCAAAACTCTGTTCAAATTCCAGAAGGAAGTTAGTAAATACTATTTCACCTTATTTCAGTAATACTGACAAGCAGGTGATTCTTCTTCTTCTTCTTGTTCTTTTAATTTGTTTAATTAATAGTATTGTAGATTACTAGGAAGAGTATGACGTTGGTATTAAGTACATGAAATGTATTTGGAGGGGAGACCAAACATCGAAATTTTAAAAATAGAGACACTTCAGTCATTACCAAAAACTCAAACTCTCTCTCTCTCTCTCTCTCTCTACCTCCTCTAATGGCTCCTAAACCCAACCCACTTTCGGAAATACAACCTCAAACTTCAATGTTCTCTTTTAGTAAACCTTGTGGAGAAATGGTGATAGGAAGTGGGAGTGGTAGTTTGGAAGTGAAAGAGTGAGTTTCTTCTGTAATGATTACATTACTAATATTAAAGTGATATGTGGTTGTCGTGTAATCTAACATATGTAGCATAATTCATGGTGATAAAATGGAAAGTATCATGGAAGTTGGACAAATGAAATACAATAACCTTTCAAATATTTTTTGTTACGTTTCATGTCGATATATCAATGATCTGGTTTTGTTTGACAGTAATAGTGGTGTAGATTTGGTGTTACAAAGGTTACAAGGAAGAGGAAGAATCGTAAAGCTAAGAAAGATGAAGAAGTTGATGAGGCGATGCCAAAGTACTATTTTACCTTTCTTTTCTTGATTTTGCTTGCTATTGTTGGAGAAACAATTTTTTTGATTTCTAATCTTTCTTTATTTTTTAACGAAGGAACAACATTCGGAAGAAAAGACACCCATTATACCTACAACAGAGCAAATGAATGAGAAATCTGCTTCTAACTCGAATAAGATTAATGTTAAAAAGTCAGAACGGTATGTACTAACAATCTTTGATTTGGATTCACTAGTTCACCACTATTTTGTTTTATTATCTGTCTTACTATATAGTGTCTGTAATATCAGTGTGCCCACTGAGAGTAGCAGTAGAGAGAAAGTGTCTTTCGCAAAGCAATGGGATGTTAAAGATAATCGAGGTTTTAAGGAAGGTCGAGAAAGGTATGACAACAATAATGAAATCAAAGAAAGGAGCAGTTTCAAGCTATGTAGTTGGTCTCGGCCGTCTCGGCCGAGAATCTCAGATCCCGACTCGGTCTTGGCCCTCTCCTGAGATGAGACTCAGCCACGACACCGAGTTAGGGTTTGGTTGAGAATCTCGGGTGTCTCGGCCGAGATAGACTGAGACCTAGACCGAAAACGAGACAACATCTTTTAATTTCTTGGAACTTTTTTGGGAAACTTTAAATTCTAATTGTACACTATTAGTTATTACCTTCTTAACTACTTATTATGTTCTCAATCAATCTAAGATAAGTAACAATACTATTATATAGATATTTTAGGCCTTTTGCCTGGTACAAACTTCAAAAATTCTATAAAAACCTAAGACATTTTCGTAGATTAAAATACAGTATTTTTATTATGATAAAGATTTTGTTTATTATGAATGATTGAAGTAGTTTTATGTTTAAAGTCTAGAGAATTATGAGGTAACGAAGAGTTAGGTAATTAAGCTTATTACTTGGTACTTATTAGCTATACATGTGGTCTCGGCCGAGTTTCTCGGTCCATCTCTGCCTTCGACTGGACCGAGACCGAGGCCAACTACATAGGTTTCAAGATTAGCAGATTAGTGATCTTGTTAATTAATTGCTAAGAATGTGTTTGTTTATCAACAGTGAATCTTTAAATGTGTTTGTTTATCAAGCAGCGAATAATCTTCATCTTAAGAAAGACGATGAATATTATTCCATTGTTTTATAATAATATTAATTCTGGTAAATAAATTCTTTTTAATACATAGTTTCAATCTGTCTTTATATATTAATGAAGGAATAAGGACCAAGACATAGATGTACCGATTGAATGTAGAGGAAAACTAATGAAGGAGAAATCTGCCTCCAACTCCTCAAAGTGGACTAATGGTGGAATATCGGAAAGGTTTGTACTACCATTTTTTATTTACATGCACTATATATATATATATATGCCCATTAGCATTTTGTTTTATTATTTGACTTACTATTTGAGCCTGTAATATCAGTGCTTTCAGGGAGGCTCGAGCTCGAAAGAGGTTGCTATATTTATTGACAGTCCGAAAGTCTTATAGGACTAAGGATGGTGTAAGTATTACTAATAGAGAATGTCTGAAAAGGTATAATGACGACATTATCGCCAACATTTGTATAACATACTGATAACATTTTGTATGAATTGATTAAAAAAAATGTATTTTATTTTGTTTAACAAGCAGTGAAGCTCTGCAAGGTTGTGTTAGTAGTGAGTCGAAAACATCGAAGAAAGAGAAAATAGAGTAAGACTGATATTTGTACGATGTTTATATTTTACAACTAATATTCATCTAATAGATTAAAAATCATGTTCTAGAATGGTAATAACGTTAGCTTTGTTACAAGCAGGGAAGTTGTAGAAGGTGGTGTTAGTCATGAATTAAAGACTCCGAAGAAAGGAAAATCATAGTAAGACCACATACTGTTTAATTTTTATGACCAATTTTTATTTAATAGATCGAAAATCATGTTGTTAAAAGGAAATAAATGTGTTTTTTGTGTTGGTTAAGGGGCAGTGATGCTGTAGAAGAAGGTGGTGTTACTTTTGAAATGAAGACTTTGAAGAAAGAAAAATCAGTGTAAGATAAAATCTTGAATTAACCAAGATAAAAAATATCGTATAAATTTATTTGTATCGATTTGTCATAAGATTAGCAAATTGTCCAGTTTCGTGCTTACACTGTTTATTGGATTTATCACTGGTTGGTGGAAGCAGCATAACTACTGGGGTTCCTGCTATGGTGAAACCTCGTAATGCGTTTGAGACGGAATTACATGGGAAGCTGAAGAAACCGAAAAACCAATGAGTAGGGCAGGGCTATGAAGAGGTAACTCCTCTTTTTGCCGTTACAAACTCTTTTTAATATTCAATGATTTTGTGTGGTATATAATGCAATTATAAATTATAATTGGGTTTGTTTGATAATATATCATTTGGTAGCTAAATATCTAGTTATGTACTCAGTAGTGGCCAAAAGAGTCGTGAACAGCATAAAACCGTATAAACGTAAAGGAGACTGCAAATATTATCAAACAAGACACCAAAGTAATAGAAAATCTTATATCCTAGGTGGAAGCTAATATGGGAACTCCACTGATATTAAAATTGTAGGACTTCCTCTAGACTTCAGGCTATGTGATGTGGCGTTAAATGCCACATTTGGATCGCTTAACTTCGATGAGTTAGTTCGTTTCGGGTTTTATTTCTAATAATTTATGTATTGTACTTGTTAGGAAGCTTATTTGGAGTTTGGCTTACATTCGGAATAAAACGAAGCAATTCGTCACATTTTCGTCTCATGTGGAAGAGATCGGAAGGAAAGAGCATCAGGGGTATTTTGGTCATTTTGAGAAAATCGGAGGTTAGATGGAAAGTGGAGTCAATGGTGAGTCCGACGGCGAAAACGAAAGTTGAATCGGAGTTCGGATGGAAAAGTTATGGAGGAAATAAACCGAAAGACATTTTTGTCTTTTCTGAAAATTAGAAGTAGAAACAATTATGCAGGCACACCTTTGGTTCTTAAAAGCCCAAACTCAAAGTCCAATAGCCTAAAGAAGAAGAACATAGTTGAAATTTTAGGAGCACCTTTCTTTAAGGTTCTAAGTCAAAATAGACTAAGACAAAGTCAAGATGGTTCTAGGTTCTATTTTTTAATGAAAAGTCTGAATAGTGGGGACTTTCTTCTCAATGAGGAATTAGGGTTTATGGGAGAAAAGGTAGCGAGAGAAGGGAAGGAGGCTGCCGGCCAAGTTCTCTTGGCCGGCACGGTTCGGGTTCGTCTGAGTTCTCAAACGGCGCAGGAACCAGCTCCGGTGCAGCTCCAACGGCAACAGCTTCTAGGGTTCAAACCAGCTCGGGTTTTTCAAACAAGAACAACAGCTCCACTCGCCATTCTTGGCTGCAATAAAGAACAGCTCGGGTAGAGCTACAACTCGGTCGGGACAGCAGCTCGGTCTTCAACAAGAACCAGCTCGGGTTCTTCATCAAACCCATAGGAGCTGCTGAGATCGACGCCATTTGAAGCAGCTCGGGATTCTTAGGAACTAACTCGAGGAGGCCATTAAATCTTCATCACCAACTCGGTTCACGAAGGAGGAACTCGGGTTGTTCGTCTTCAAACTCGGAGCAGCACGAATCAGTTAGCACGGGACAGAAGCAATCGAAAACAGCAGCTCGGGTTGTTCTTCATTAGCCCGGGTGTTGAAGCATTCCTACCAGAGTTCATGATTGTTTTTTTTTTGGCCGAAATCTCCATTAGTCTTGCCGGAAAAGTTAGGTTTTTTTTATGAGGGTGATCTTGCCTTGATGTTCTTGTGATTTATTTCTGATTTGGTGTTAAAAGTTCAGAGAGAGAAAGCTTGAAGCTTGCTTTCATGGTGGTGATTTCTTGAAAGGAAGAAGAAGCTCTGTTGCTAAGGGGAACTCTGGTTCTGCTGAGAGGACACCTATTATACATTGTTAAAGGGACCCCTGCATTCTGTTACAGGGAGATCGACAACACTTAAACACATATATTTTCCGTCGATCTTAGTCTCGCGCCTCATCGGAATAGGGAGATTCTCACCTTAACTCGTGTCTTTCTTTGTTTTCTTCCCGTTTATTATTTGTATTGCCATGTCTAGCTTGCTTTTGTAGTCGGATACTCGTGAAACACGTTTTGATGTGACAATAGAGTTTTATTGCTTTTAATGATAAAATCTTCCGGGTTTTTAGACCGTTCATGGACTAGAATCTGAGTTAAATCAAGAGTTCGTTGACCTATCCAAGTAAATGGGTGAAGTTAACTAACTTTTTATGCTTATAGATCATTAGTACTAGTCACTATCGATTTCGTGGATCGAAGTATCCCTCTCATTCCATTCTTGCTCGACCCTTTTTCCCGAATCTTTCTCGTCCCTCCTTATATAGTTTAGTTTACTTTTCGTTGTTTCTTATAAATCAATCCAAAAACCAAATTATCACCTTTTATTTTAGTCTGAGATAGTGAGTGACACCTAGACCGGTGGCTAGACTCTCTCGATATCCGAATTACCTCTCTATCCTTGAGGATCGATCCCGGTCTTACCGGGTTATTACTTGACGCCCGTATACTTGAGGGTGGAGACCTATTTAGGGTAACCTTTTAGGCCCATCACTATGCTACCTAATTACTTCACATTGAATACGATTGACACATGAACTTGAGACCTAAAAAAAAAATAAACATGGTTTGTATAGTATTTGCAGGGGTTTATTACGATTTCATTTCTAATAACTGCTTGAATATCCAAATCTTTTGTTTATTGATTCTTAGTGAAGTCTCAGCGATTTCAAAGGGTAAGGCATTAATTGTGTGAAATTGATCCTCTTTTTTAAACTTTTTCTTTTTCCAAAAAGAAAAGATGTTTTTAAACGAGGGACTAAAAAGGTCCACACCTAAGTAGACACATTATCCTTCAGCTAAGTTACTTGCTATCCCTTTCTAAGTAGTTGATATCAGAACTGTATATTGCCTCGTCTAGAGGGCATAATCATATCTGTAGGAGTTATATAAGAAACTAATCACTAACTGATGATGTTTTGGAATATCAGCTTCCTGGTGATCAACGATAAATTGGTGATAGTTGAATGTGATACTATATTACTATTATTATGTACAAGAACTCTCTTTTATATGTGAAATTTTGTTTTGAAATACATCCTTCTGCCACTTCCATGTACCAAAACACAAATACTTGTGCGTGTTAGTTCAATGGACCTGTAAACACGAACTTACTATGAAGCTAGAAGTTGTAAGATGATTTTGATGTGAATATTTAGTGAGCTGGAAAGAACATTTAGAAAGTATTATGAGTTCATGAGGGTCCAATGTTTTGCTCTTATAAACAATGTAAATAGAAGTTTTGACATGTTTGTATATTGACCATGTCCTGAATTTTGAAAAAGTTAATAAACTAATAGCGTTCTTTGTTTTCTTTTTTGTCTGTATGACCACGGGGGTAGGATGGAGTCTGCTGAGATGATGGTATGTTATTGGTGTTTCTACGTTTTGCTGCCGCGCAATACAAAAAGAAGGGATGAGAGGATCATGTTAGTAGTTTATTTTAGACAGAATTTTATGTTATGTTGAACAGTTATTTAGTCCATGCTCTTCTTTTTGTACTTCCTGGCTTGTGAATTTTGTTAGACAAGTTCTCTAAAAATGTTTATTTGAATTTGTGCTTTTTGAATGGTATTGAAGAAAATTTTCTAATTTCGGGATACCACCAATTATTTATTGAAAATTATTGGACGTTTCTAGGAGCCAGGGGCGGAGGGGCGGAGGGGTGAGGGTAGGCTATAGCCAACCGTCAACCTTATGTAGATGTACATTGAAAACTTGGCTGCTGAAACTTTGATTGGAAATAGGCAAATAAATTTGTTTAGTGCAGTGTTGTTGTATGTCGTCTTCCACTCTAGTGACTCAAGGTCGAATCCCAGTTCTTACAAAGTTCGAGTTTTATTTGTGCGGTTTCATACTTCTAAGTAACTTTATTTACTTAAAATGAGTCCATCAAAAATTTAGATTCTAAGAATTCTTTTTCGGACTTTTATTGGTCAATTGTATTCAATTAGCTTAATTTAGTTCTTGTAATCATCTTTAATTTTCTTTCTTTTTATTTTTATTCCTAATGAAAGACATGTCGAGTTGGACTAGATCATCGTTAAAAAATATATCTAAATTTATTGAAAATGAGTCTTCATAAAGAACAAACATAATAATGATATAGGAGTATATGTTTGAAAACAAATTTAGCTATGGTAGGGTCACGGAACGTCAGTACCAGGTTATGTAAATTTTTTTGGTCACTACAAATATTTGTTAGTTTACAGTGTAGTGTAGTTTTAGTTTAATATCCATATGGACAAAATTTGTGAAAAGTAAGTTTGAAATTAGTCAAGTTTAATTTTAAGCTTTTTCAGCTTTAGGCTCCCCTGACAAGAACCTGTGATAGAAAAACTAACAAATTTGTAGGCTACCAAATTTTGGGTGATTTTTTTTTCTTTTTGCTTTTCCCAAGTCATTTGTCAATGCTAGAAAGAGTTCTCATCAAACTACCGTTGCCGGTGACTTTTGATTTTCTCTCTTGTTTCACATCCTCTCTGTACGTTGTTCGCTGACTTGACTAGATAGTTGAAAAACAAGATTTTGGATGGGATATTTTGTGAGAACCCAAAAGGCCCAAGAAATAAGAATATTTTTCGGAGTGGGAAATTTCAAATGAAATTGTGAAACTAGAAATTTTCAAGAAAACAAACTTTTAGGGGATTTTTCTTCCATTAAAAGTTGCCAGTAATGGCAGTTTACCGACTACCCTTGCCACAATGGATAAGAAATGGTCAATTAAAATTGTTTTCCCCTAACAATTAAAAGATAAACTTGTCAACTAAAGTTGATCAATTTTTGACAAAATCTGTACACTCCGGAAAATATTTTGATTTACCCCTTAGAAAATGTTTTTATTTAGCCAAACTGCTAGCCATCTAAAAACGATTGGTGAGTTATTTTCGTTTCTTGTCTTAATTTTACATCTATTACCATCCTAGTAGAGTTTTTGGAGTATAGCAGAGTGGTATAACTGTAGAAATGAGGAGAAAATGTTGGTATGGGAAGAAGATCAGATTCACCAATATCGATACGACGATACATCATCATCATACTAACCATTATCAATTGTCATTGAGGGAGGATGAAGTTGGTAAGGGTGGTGGTTTCCAAATGATCTGGTTCTTCTTCTATTTTGCCTGATCGTAGGAGGCTAAGAATTTCTTCGTCGCTTTTCTCTAGAATCCGATACCTTTGCCGGCATCAAGTGATATTTTGGGAGTGACAGTTTGGTAGTTCTTCATTAATCGTGTGGAATCATGATTCGTCCATTGATGAAGATCGACGATTCCTTGTTTAAATGACTATGGAAAATATAACGAATAGGCATCTAACTATCAATCCGTAGTCCACGATTCAACCGATTGCAAGTGCAAGAAAGAAGATTTAGTGAGTGCTTCTACAAAATTCAGTTTGATAGACTCGCACGCTCACCATTTTTCTTCTTGGTTCATCATTCCTACTTATATTTTAGTATAATAAAGTTTATGATCTTTAGGGTCCTCTCATTTGTGATCTTTATGATCTTTTCATTTTGTAACTTTAGGGTCTTTCATTTAGTTTTTGTCATGTTGTATTCATTTCCCTTCATGTTGTACTTTACATTTGTAAGCTCTGTGATGTAATTTTTTTATGTAAAGCCCATGTTGTACTCAAAGGAGTTAAAAATCTCAAACCATGTAACATTCTATATTGATCTCCTACATATGATTTCCTACATATGAATGAATATTCTGATTAAGCTAAAAAAAATCCACTGGTGTGGAGTGTGGAAAATGGACCTAACCATGGTTTTTGTATACGATTGGACTTGAACCCTCCTTTTTGGGTTTTACAAAGGACCTGCCCATGACCCTTTACAAATTGAGTTATTTCCTTTTTGACTTCCTAGTTTGTTATTAGCTTACTTCCTGGTCCTCTATTTTTCGTAAACTCAAATTGACCCCCTTTTTTTTTGGAACCGTCAATTAACTTTAACACCTAATTTCTTAGTTTCATAATTACCCTTCTTCCAGAAAATATTTCTTATGTGTTCTTTATTTCTTCTTCTTCTCTTTTGTTCCTCTCTAACCCCTTTATCTCTCTAACCTCTTTTTTTAATTTGTGACCAACTTCTTTTTTATTCTTCATTCATCTCCCTTATATGTAAGAAACTAGGTATGACCTGTGCCTCCGACACGGTTTTTTTTTTTTTTTAAATACTTTAAATTTTTTAACTAAACATTGCAAGAATACCCTCTCTAGTTATGAAATAAATGTTAGGTGTAGATGTAGATGAGTGACTTGACATACCTAATTGATATGTTATTGTTAACTCTAATTTCGTAAAGGTCTTGAAAGAGTCACTTTTATGGAGTTGTTTTTTATTGTCAACGTGCCTCGGACCCTTGACTTGTAAGGTGTTACCACTACAAAGAAGGGTTGTTGGCTCACTTTTATGGAAATATTGCCACCGGAAGACTGAAATGGATAATAGAAGAATCAAAGTAAGCTCATTCACTTTTTTAACTCTTTTGGTTCTTTTGTGAAAGATAAAATAGAAATTGGTATTATTTTTCGATAAGCTTAACTATCACCGCACTACAGGTTGGACTTTCATCCTGAGGAAAGAATATGATCATCCGTATAAATATATAACATATATTTATTTTATTATGTATAATGTCTAACAAAATCCTCCTGCAAATCCTTCACAACTAACTGACAAGCTCCACTTGCTTTAGCTTTTGCTTCCAAACCATCCAGTTCCTTGATGCCTTGAAAGATTTAGGTCCCGGAGTCAGGTACTAAAATAAAATAAACACAAGGAGATACTCTTCATGAGGTCATAGTGCATTTTATCACCTAAAGGGGAAAAAGGTATACCATGTTTTCACAGACCTAGAAGAACCATCAATCATGAATTTTACAGCTCAATCTTGGATAATATATACTGATGGCTTACCTGACCAACATCAGCGATAAAGCAGACAACCTCGCACCATAATTCTCCCTGCAATGTCATATGAAATAAGAAAATCATATTTTGAAGTCTAAACTAACTGGAAAAAAAAAGTGCAAAATACAAATATTAAGTTATAAAAACATTACCAATATATCCATCAACAAATATATCAAATGCAACACTACAAATCAGCCAACCATATTTTCGTTATAAAGTTTGAACACGTAAAGAAAAATCAAGCATAAACTGAAACCGAGAATGCTTTCACCCTCCAATTCTGTCTTTTTCGTTTTCTATCAGTACAAACAACTCTGTATGACTGTACGTGATAATGCTTCCATTAAGATTACGTACAGTCTGGTGATTGGATAACATCTTAATTCAAACTGAGAGTAACTCAAAATGTTGATGTAACCTACTGGGAATTTGGTAGTTCTTGTTTTACCATGTAGAAAACCTTAGAAACACAAAAAGTGTTTCCCCGCCATTTATGTCGAAACTTCTTGAGAGTAGTTCTTTTTGTTGTTAAAATTCTTGAGAGAGTACTTGATGGGTCATGAAAATGTCCCATCTGAGTCGTTTAATTTAGTCGATTTAGTTCGTCTCGAGTCTTTATTATAATAAAATGGTTGTTTTTCTTGATTAGGTGTTTTTTGCAGAGTTAGGTGTGAAAAACGGTTAAAAACGAGGAAAAGATGCATGAAGGGTATTTTGGTCATTTGGAGTCAAGGACATTCTGGTAATTTGGCCAAGGTTAGTGCGTGGTTGAAAAGTAGAGGTCGAGCGGAGTCCGTAGAAGAAAACGGAAGTCGAATCGGAGTCCGGACTAAGGAATAAATCAAGGTCAAAGTTAAGTCAAAGGATGTTGACTGGTGGGACACCTTCGGGCACGTTCTGGCATGCGGTATTTCTCTAGACACGTGGCGCAATATGGAGGCCGGCGTATCCAATTTCCGCGATTCTGCTGAGCAGCGAAATGGGCCCTATGGACATGATCTGGTGTAGCGCGATGCAACTTGCCTCCGTGGTCCCGCTCCCACGTTCTAATCTTGACCGTTCCCCTCCGCGCTTACGAGATCTAGCGGCTGCTGTGTGTCCCGTCCTTTATCATAATCCCGTGCACCCGAAGCTGCTTAACTTCTGTGCTCCCGACCACGTGGCGTTGTCTCGTCCCTCCATATCCGTGCAACCTTCATCCAACGGTCGTGGTAGCACCCGCAAGTTAATACCATAGCTTGTGATACACGCTAGCATCCGAATTTGAACCCTTATTAACCCAGCCGCCGACCAACTTGTGTAATTTAAGGTTTTCTCATTTAAGCCCCTAAAATTTCAATTTTAACCCTCATCTTCCCACCTTCTACCATTAGATTAGTAGTTTGGATATCGTTTGCTTGTTTGTTCATTAGTTTAGTGTTAATTTCTTACTTAGACATTTTTGCTTTATTTGTTTTTCTATTTTCTTAATTGTATTTTTTTTAGGTACCATTTAAAGGAAATAGCCAGAAGAGACATAGGAGCGAAGGAAAGGAAGGGAATCGAGAAGTCAAGCAAAAAGTCAATAGTATCGCATTTTATCTCTTCCTTCTTACTTTTGTGCGATTGTTTAGTTTTATAATTGTTAGTTCCCATTTTGTGATTATGTGTTACCATCTTTGAATATTGTTAGATCATGGCCCGTTCTTAGAACGATTGGCCATTCGATGTTGATGATGATGAGCTTATTTTGAGGATTCTCCGCACTAACCGGCCTGATATGACCTTAGGTGAATACCAACGGATGTGTAGGGATGTTTCGATTAGAGAGGGGAATAGACCATTTGAGCATGATCGATCTCGTATGACACTAGTTGAATACCGACATATGTATAGAGATGGTCGAATTAGTGATGGATATGGTCCGACACTAAATATGTATGAGAGACCTTATAGTCCACACTATTCTGAGACCAATGATTTTAGAGGCAGGTATGATCCTAATATGTACGGTGGGAGTTATTATCAAGAGTCTTCATTTAATTACACTTGTGAGCCTTATCATGAAGAGACTTGATAGACCCAAAATTAGGTCTATTCCCGCAAGTATACGGGGTCAAGTTATAGTATTTCTAATAAGTCGAGTATCGTCCCAAGAGACAAGCTATTTTATCTAATCTCGAATTAAACCCCCCTTTCAAACTTTTGATTTGATTTAGAAACTACTATGAAAAAAAGAAAGCAATACTAATAGATTAATAAGAATTAAATCAAGATGAGAAGAAGAATCTAGGGATTTCGATTTCACCACATAAATAGACTACTTAAGACAAGCATTCAATCAACAAATCACTATTTGTTTCTAACTCAAAACCTAGCTTAATGAACTAATTAGGTTTCGGATAATATTCTTTAATAGCACAATTCAAAATCAAGAATGTATGATTGACTACCATATAAAACTAATTTCCTACACTATCATTCAAGATCTAAAAGGCATATCTCATCTAATAAATCAATAAAAGCATGAAATATCTAATTATAATACATGAATGATAACAAGGTTATAGAATCAACATGAAATGACAATCAATAGGCATTGAAGCTCAAAATAAGGATTCATTGATTTATAACATATCTCAAAATAAGCCCAAATATGGGTTTCCTCTACACCCTAGATACAAAATTTAGCTACTCATGGAATCTAAAATAATATTCATTGAATTCATAAAATAAATGGAATTACAAAAGATTAATGGAAAGAAATAACCAAGAATGTTCCCAATCCATATTCCCATGTATCTCCATTTTGATGTCCAATTTAAGCTCCAAGTATCTCAAGAATATTGCTCAAAACTCCAAATAATAGCTTATTAGAAGATAAAAGAAGAGAAATTTAGAAGAGAGATAGAAGAAGAAGAGATTTTAGAGAAGAAGGTATGGAGAAATTAGAAGGTTAGAAGAACAAATTAGAAGGAGAAAGTAGATCTAGAGAAAAGATGAAGGTGGTAGAGAAAAGAATGGTGGCTAAGGTTTTTGGTTGAGAAGAGGTAGAGAGAAAAGGAGGCTAAGAGAGGCTAAGAGGGGAAAAGAAGGGTTAGGGTTTTACAACTACAAGAAGGAGGAAAGAGGGGATAAGAAAAGAGGGGTTGGTTGGTCTTCTAAAGGTGTTTATATAGGATAAGGGTTGAGTTGGGGTTAAAATTGGTAAAAAATGGAAACCTGAGGGTCAAAATTGGAAATCTAGGGGTTAAAAGCACAATCTGGTCGGCGGCTAGGGTTTATAATGGGTTTCGGATGATTTGGTGTAGCCGGGTGCAAGTTAACAAGTCGCGGGTCACACAGAAGCCGTCGGATGAAGGTTGCACGGATCTGGACGCACAGGAGACAACCACGTGGCCGGGAGCACGATATCTAAACAGCTTCGGGTACATTGAATATGGAATAAAGCACGGGATGCACAGGAGCCGTCAGATCTTGGATACGCGGCAACGGACGTACAAGATTAAAACGTTGCTTATGGGACTACGGGATTAAATTGCTTCGGATACACTGGATCAAGCTCTTTGGGTCCATTTCGTTGCTAAGCGGAAACACGGGAATTGCGTATACCGGCCTCCTCCCGTTGACACGTGTCCCTAAGCGTACCGCGGGCCAGAAACTAGCCCGAGCTTGTACCGAATGTTGACCAAATGTTGACCTAACTTTGACCTTGATTTATTCCTGCATCCGGACTCCGATTTGACTTCCGTTTTCTCCTACGGACTCGTCTCGACCTCTACTTTTCAACCACACACTGACCTTGGCCAAATTACAAGAATATCCTTGACTCCAAATGACCAAAATACCCTTTATGCATCTTTTTCTCATTTTTAACCGTTTTTCACACCTAACTCTGCAAAAGACACCTAATCAAGAAAACCAACCATTTTATTACAATAAAGACTCGAACCAGACTAACTCGGCTAATTTAAACGACTCTGATGGGACATTTTCATGACCCATCAAGACTCTTGAAGATAAATCTCAATTAGAGTTTGTGAGTCGTCTGACTGAAATGATGTTACAACTTGAATAGACACAAGATCGATTTGAACAGACGCAGATTCAAATGCAACAAGAGTTATATCAGAGGTTTGAGTCTCTAAATCATCAATTAGAGTCTCTAAATCATCCATTAGAGATGATTGCTTTACAGTTATTAGCCGAGGAGGAAGGGGTTTTACCACCCCAAACTCAAGAGGGTACTAGGTCCGATGGCGAGGGTAATACGCCTAACCCTAGTACTAAGTTAAATGTCGACGAATCAACTGAGAGGACCCAAGAGCTTGAACATTATAGTATGTCGATCCTTTTGACGACTTCTTAGTCGTCGCCCCTAGCATTTATGCTTACTTAGTGGACCGTGCATCCACTAAGTTTGGGGATGGCGTAATTTCTTCAATCGTCTTACTTGCACATTATAGT
>BEHA01000271.1:277581-288798 GCA_002897215.1 Eschscholzia californica subsp. californica
AACCAATGCATGACCATGGGTTTCAAAGACAAAAGGGTTCAAATGAGCCAAAATTTGAAAATTTTGAACATTTTGAGTAGATTTGCATGTCATTTTAGTGATAGTTTTAAGAATTTTGATGCATATGTGTCGAGTTGATGAGTTTTGTGATTGCTAATGGCCTTTGCATGAAAGTCGAGTCTTTTAGTGTTTGTGTTGTGCCATGTGAGTGACATCTTAGTGAATAAGAAACATTTCTAAGAGACCTAGAGTAGTCATTAGTGGAGACTTAACCCACGTGAGAGCTCAAAGCCTAAATTGCCATTCGAGTGTACTCTTCTACGCTATCCGAGTAGAATGAAGAGCTACTCAACCTCGTAACTTATAAAAGAGCTCATTTGATCTCGTGTGCTCAATATCCTTAGCCACTAGGAGTGACATTAGGATAACGAATTAACCTTGTCCTTGTAGTCCATGAAACCCAATGAGAATGCCAACTAGAGGATAGCGGATACTCCATCACCATCCATAATCTTATATCCCGAGAATGAAGACATGAGATAAAAGAATGAAGAATATCAAAACCAAGTATGAAATGAAAAGTTGAGGGTTTTCTCATTTAAGCCCCTAAAATTCCAATTTTAACCCTCATCTTCCCACCTTCTACCATTTTAACCTTAACAAAAACCCCAACTCTATTTAATAGCACTTGCTCCTCCATTAAAACCTAGACTTGAAAACCCTCTCAACCTCCTCTTACCTATTTCTTTCTTCAACCTATCCCCTCATACCTATTTCTTTTTCTCTTCTCTACTACTAAATCCATCTTTTCCATTCTTTTTCCATCTTTCTCTACTACTACTACTACTTCTTCTCTACCACTATTCTTTCTTCCATTAATTGTCTTCTCCTTCTTCCTTCCATATTCTTCTATCATCTTTATCCCCTTTCATTTCTTCTTTCCAACTTCTTTCTACATCCAATTTCTTCCTTCTCTTTCTTTTTCTTATTTGGGTGGCAATAAAATAGCTATTACTTGGATTTTTTGGAGTAAAATTCTTGAGCACAAATGGAGCAAATCTTGGATAAAATGGAGATACATGGGAATATGGATTTTGAACATTCTTGGTGATTTCTTTCCATTAATTTCTTAGTATTTTCATTTATTTTACAATGTCAATGAATGTTACTTTAGATTTCATGTATAGTTAACTTAGCCATCTAGATGAACCCGTTTTGGATCTTTGTAATACTTGTTCTTGATTAATTAAATCCCTTGATGTGCTTTAATGTCTATTGATTGTTTATCTATATGGATTGGATTTTGCTTTCCATTACTCATGCCTCATAATTAGATATTTCATACTTTCGTTAAGTTGTTAGATGGAGTATGCTTTTTAGATGATGGATAATAGTTAAGCGATCCGAATCTCTATAAGGAAGACAATTAGAATTAGTAATTATAAAATTGTTATATCTAGAACATCATTCGGAATCCAAATAGTTCATTATATTGGATTCCGAGTATATACAAAAGAGATTTAAGTAATTAAGAGCTTGTTTTATAAAGTGAATTTATGCGGGGATTTTATAACCTTAGATATCCTCTTACTTCTCACTTAGATAGTTTAGTTAGTTTTATTTATTTTCTTATTTCTTGCAAATCAATCGTCAAATTTATGAAGTGAGGTGTGTGTGTGTTTCAGTCTAAGTAGTTATTGACATCTTGATTATTGGGTTAAACCCGCATTCAATATCCGAAGTTACCTACCTATTCCTTGGGACGATTCCTCGATTTACAAATTATACTATAACTTAACCCCGTATACTTGCGAGAATAGAACCTATTTTAGGCCTATCAGTACTTAGTGTAAGAAGTTGATAACTGCTGATTTTGTTTGTGAGAGAAGAATTTTGACATGTTCCACAGTGGGATATCAAATTCTAGGGTAATTTCAACGACACCCATGAGAATGTAGACCAAAATTAGAGTTACATGTGCCAAAACTGACATTCTATTAGCAAGGAAACTTATGAAATAGTAAAAAATTGTTTCACTTGGACATTTTATCAAACAATTGGTGAGCAATGAATAACTTTGTGTAACAGAGAAACTCAACTAAAGAAGTAACTAAGATTAGAGTTAAATGGGAAAGAAATGGATAGTGTTTAACGTTGGAGAAGTAAATCTAAATATCAGCACACGAAACCAAGAACGTAGAATTATCGAAACAATTAGCAGGCAGTAAATTCAAAACTATTGTTGAAGAAGAAGTGAAGAATTTTGATGGTAGACACCACATTATATAGGCTTTGATGCCCAAGATTGAAACAATAACTGATCATTTTCCGTAACAGTAGTCATTACTCCTGTAAATGACGGGTAATTATAGTCTAACAAACTAAATTGAATTTCACATTAAAGAGATTTTATGTTCAATTTTCCTCTTCACTAACTCATTTATCTTCTTGAACAAAATGTCTCTCTCTCTAATTAAATTTACAGGAGTAACTCAAAATGTTGATCCATGGGAATAGTGATAGTCGAATGGAAATGGAAATGAAAATGGTAGAATAGAAGATGATGTGCTTAAAACACCCATTTGATATTATTGCTCTTAACTCATTAATTCTCATTAATATTACCCCTAAGTGATCATTGGATTTAAAAAGTAAGATTGTGGAGACCATTGGATACAACATGACTATGAGACTAATTTTGTCCATGTAAACATAGAGCTTGTCCTAGTAAGCATGAGAATGGGTTATTTTGATCCAATCATTAGCATTTATTTTGTCCCAGTCATCACTAAGAAGTCCTGTTTTGTTATATAGATTAATGTAATTTTTAATTTTATTAGTATCCCACTACCAGGAATGAACAAGTGAACAAACCAAACACACCCCAGAAACATGTATATGGAAGAAAAAGATTCAAGAATTTTGGGTGAAATAGTAAGATCAATGAATTCTTCCCCATTTTCCCGTGAGAAGCAAAAACAAAGGCCAGCGCTTTGGGGACAGCAAAATAGTTTTCGGGGTGTGAAGACTTGGTAAAAAATTAGTCAATTTTATTTTGTAAAGTGTTAGAGGGAAATAAAAATAAAAAACTCTCCACCTCACCTCACTCTCTCTCCACCTCACCTCTCTCTCCCCACCACTCTGTCTTCTCCGACCAGGTCGGTCTGTTCTTCAACATACCAGAACTCCAGCGAAGGGAAACCCCTTCGCCGGAGTTTCTAGAGAAAAATAGAGTGATTTTTTTTTTCAGGTCGGAGAAGACAGAGTGGTGAGGAGAGAGAGGTGAGGTGGAGGGTTTTTTTTATTTTGAAACATATTCCCCACAAAATATGTTTCCCCGAAAAATTTTCAAAATTTTGTATATTCCCTTTAAAATTTCACACCCCGGAAAATATTTAGCTTTCCCCGAAGCACTGGCCAAAATAAAGGCTATAAGATTGAGAGGACAAAAGACCACAAGTTCTTAGAAAGAAAGAGAGAGGAATAAGAATGCGTAAGATTAGAGAGAGAAAGTGATTATTGTGATCAAATCAAAACGATGTGGAGAAGGGTTTCAGTTCATCTTCAAACCCTATTCCATGGCGATTTGCATTTACCAACAAGTTGTCATTCTTGATTCGGCGGCGATGAAGTAAACCGAGATATTAGTCGAGAAAGCATAGTAAAAAGATACAACCTTAGAAATATTACCATCAATCTCTTGAATTATGGAGACATTCTTTGTAAGACTATCTGGAATTTTTCGATTAGTGATCTCGTTAACTTGTTGAATGAAAATTAATTTTTTTATACTAAACCGTTCAAAATCAACGAAAGCTTTTATTGATCATCTTCCATACATCCCTATCTTGTCTTTCTTCTTCATCTTCTCCATCAGGGATGATTTTTCTTGTCTCACCTCCGTTGTAAGGGCGACGCCGCAACGGGCTCGGCAGTTTGAATGGTTTTCGGGTGGGGGTTGTCTAGATCGTCGTCACCCATGCTCGATCACTATGGAAGAATTTAAGAGTGAACGGATCAAATAAACCTATATTCTTTGGCCGCGGGTTTGGGGAATAAAGAAAATTCTCCGGGGAATAAAGATTTTTCTTAAAACTAGTCAAATAGGATTGACTTTTTATGTTTCTTTTTATTACTAAGGGGCTTCTAATTTTAGAAGATGCTATAAAAAAGGCTCCTCCATCTCATCACCTCTCTCTACCACTTCATCTTCTCGACACCTCATCATCTTCTACGGCGAAAGTCGCCGGCCGGCGACCTTCAAACATAAAATAAAAATAAAAATTTTTAGTTTTCTCTCTCCTCTCTCTCTCTCAATTTTTTTTTCTTCTCTCTCTCTCTCAATTTTGTTTTCTTTTCTCTCTCTCTCTACAACAGATCTAGAGAGAGAAGGTTTGTTCTCACGAACAGAACATACCAGACCAGATCACACACACGATGGAAAAAGTGATTTGGTCCAATGGGGGTAGGGTTGGCTGAATATGAGTAATAATATGCTTTGTCATGCCCCTCTTGTTTTTTTTTTTTGTCATGCCCCTCTTGTTGGTATCGTATGAAACCCTGAGGCCATGTTTGGTGCGCGGGAATGGAATGTGATTCCCGAGAATACCATTCCCGTAATGAGATTCCTGGAAATCAGATTACTTAGTTTAATGTTTGGTTCGACCAGGAATAGGAATTTCATTCCTGATGGAATCCTAACTTGGTGTTTGGTTTGTATAGGAATGGGAATGTAAACTTTTGTAAAAGTTCACTTTTACCCTTACATAAACTACATAAAATACACATTAACTTTGTTATATATTAAAATCATTATTACTTAGTCAAATTTATAAAAATGAAATAATAACACGATACACCAAGGGTTAGAATTTTAAGATAATAAATAAAGGTCTTGATAAAATTTTATTCAAAATAAAGTTCTGCTCATAAACCTAAATAAAAAAATTTGTTCATAAACCTAAATAGTATTTATTAATACCAAATCCCACAAAAAAGAATTAGACTGAATAATTTTTTATATCTAGGGCCTATTTTTTCCAAGTAGCCTCAGAACCCAATATAGACGACATTCGGGTGGTAGTGCAAAGAAAAGAGCTGCTTTCGAAGAGTCACTATTGAGGATATCTGCTGCTTCTAGCATTTGATCGTAATCCAATCCTTCGTGTAACTTGGATAACTCGGCTACCACTTTAGTTGCAGTTTCATTTTCTTGGTTATGAGTAAGAGCTACAACCATCTTATCCATATAATCATTCGTTCCTTCAGCAATTTTTTTCAATCGAACTAGCAATGTTTCCCAAACTTGTTACGAATTCATTTGATTTTCGAAAACGTTTCCTCTTATTAGGGTTTGAGGTTTTTGTTGTTGGAGCTGGACTGGGGTTAGGGTTTTCTTCCTCGTCAGCAAGTGATGCTTCAGAATCACATTCCTATTGATTTCACCATCAAACCCATCAACACCATCAACGAAGGAATCATTTTCATTTGCATCAATTTGTTCCTCCTCGTCAGCTGGTGCTCCTGCATCTTTTCCGTTTGCCCTCTCTTTCAAAAATATATCTGCCAAAGCATCATAATGTGGGAATGGCTTACTTCTAAGTCCTTTGGCCGATGGATAAGTCTGAAAAAATAAATATTTAATTGATAAATAAAGAACTTAACATACATAATAATAAATTCAATAAGAATACTAATAAGTCAGAAAGTAAATGGACTGACCTTAACCCATTCGTCAAAAATGCTCTTTTCACATATAATCATTTTGTCTTCATCACTCCATGTAAACCCGCTTGCGTTTGAAATAATATCTGAGATAGCTGCTGTCTGTTTTTTTAATATTTTAATTCGCGATTCAATGTGAGGCACCCCTTTAATATTGCATCCTGGTAACTTTTCTTCCATCAATTTTTCTAGATGAGAAAGATATCCTGATCGGAAACCATTTTCCGCCTTCCAATGTCCACCAATAGCAATTTCTATCAAACACTCGACTAGTTTGTCATCTTCTTTAGGTAGCCATAAATGTTTTGTTGGTCTGGAGCGAGATTGTAGATCAATAGGAGGTGTCATCTGGATATATAAGAAACAAGTATATCACATATAATTAAATAAATAACCAACATCAATGAACAAACTTGCAATAAAAAAAAGATTATTATAACTATATATTAATATTCGATGTAATTCTGACAAGAAATAAACCAGTTTTTTTTTATCTAATATGAAATTTAAGCATTTCTAGATGTTTGCCACTCATGGAACATTTTAGATGCTAATTCATCCCTCCATGTAGACCACTGTCCTGAAGAATCGATATGCGATATTGGATCACCATGTGGCTGTGTATAATTTAACATATGTCGGTATAATGCTTCTTCTAATGTATCTACTGACATTCCTTGGCGAATGAGATTGTGTAAGAGACAACAAGCCATTATTATCCGATTATGCGTCTTAACGGGATAAAATGAAGGACTTCTCAAGATAGCCCATCTAAGCTTTAGTAACCCAAAACATCTTTCTATCACATTCCGAGCACTTGAATGTTTCATGTTAAAAAAATCTGCAGCAGTGGTAGGTGTGTGTCCTTCTCGCCAATCATTTAAATGATAACGTTGACCTCTATATGGGGCAAGAAATCCTTCACTATTTGGATATCCAGCATCAACGAGATAGTAACAACCTAATAAAATTATAATTTTTATTTAAGGTGAGACAAAATACACAAGAAAATAATCACTGAAATCACATGTTTATACCATGAGGAACTTTCAATCCGTTTCTCCTAAGTAAGGCGTCCCTTAGAACTCGGGAATCCGCTGTCGATCCCTCCCAACTAGCCAAAATGTAAATGAATTGCATATCTTGAGACCACACTCCTAATACATTGGTAGCAATATTACTCTTTCTTGTCCAATATCGAGGTTTGTCATTTTCTGGCACATTAATTCTTATGTATGTTCCTTCTAGAGCTCCCAAACAATTCTACATCAAAATTAATTTCTTATTCAATTAAGATGTATTTCATACTTAATCTAACCTAAAAACCTTATTACTCAAAACATAGATAAGATGTATACCTCGAACCATTTCCATTTTGAATCAATTGAATTCTCAGAGACAGCTTGAGGTGTTTTCAACAAAACTGATTGCAATCGAATTACCCCATTTAACACGTTATTGAAAGATCTACTAATTGTTTCTCCTGAACGAAAAAACCTTATTTTTATAGTTCTATTCTTCACATGGTGGGCAAGTATATGCAAAAATATCGCGACCATCTCCTCCACCGAAACCTCATTTGTGTCATGATGCACCCGAAAAGGTTGCACACTCAAGCGGAGGTATCAAATAGTAATCCGGCAAAGCCGGGATCGATCCAAGGATAGGATTGTAGTTTGGATATCGAATGGTCTTATTCGTCGGTTCAGATATCAAAGGCTTACTTAGACAAAAGCGAAAGTAAATGAAGATAATGAAAGGTTTTTTAACGAGTAAGCACTAAGGGAATAAAGGAAGTAAAACAAACTAAAATATCAATGTGAGAGGGCGAGAGAGATTCGAGAGAGAAGTTGAAGGAACAAGAGTAGGGAGGCAACAAATAAGTGAGAGAAGTGTCGAGGTCCGGGAATCCGTTGTGGTGAACCTACAACTATTTACGGTCCAATCAAATATATTGATACAAATCTAGTCTCGATTCCTACGGTGGATGTTCATAAGCACTACGTATGTCCGGAGATAATATTTAGTCAAATAAACTTCCCAAACAATTAATACCGAATCATCGAAAATGTCGTCTAGCCGCCTAACTATGTGAAGTGCATGACAAGACGCATGAAATTTGGATCTAGACTACGATCGATATCGATCACCTTGCCTAATCGATTAACTATGCGAAGTACTTGATAAGACACATGAAAAACGATTGAAACAAGTAATCAAAATAAGAGAACATCAATTTATTATCAAAACATTAAATCATCACATAGATAATCACAAATTCATCACATTTTATCTCATATAATCGACACACTAAAGTTAGCTAACATGGTGATAAGTAATAAATGAAAGGAAGATGATGAGAAATCCCCCTTTTCCAATGTGGTTCAAGGCTAGGTTCTTCGGAAAATTTGAGTAGTTAAGGTGCAGCCGATCTCCCCTTAGCAAAAATCAGGATTCCCTATATCAATGTCCATCATCTTGCCCATTTATCACAAACCACCATTAAACCCTAACTCAAGCTTTCTCTCTCTAAAAATCTTCAACCAAAATCGAATCAAACAACATGGGTAGCTAGCCAAGATGATGGGGAGTAAAAGCCCTATGTTTTCCGACCAAGAAAGTGGCCGGAAAACCATGAAAACTCCGGCCAAAGAAGGTGAAAATCCGGCCAAGACAAGATCCGGCCAAAAGATTGAAGGAGTTGAAGGAGATGTCCTTCGACCAAGGTGACAATGCGAACAATTTGTCGGATAGGATAATTGATGTGGAAGATCATCAAGTCCGATTGATTTAGGGATCGTAGAGTTGTAGCTAGAGACCAACTACGATCGTCGAATTACGAAGTAATTCGCGGCTAACTTCGATCGGATCCTACAACGGGTTACACATAAGAGTGACAAATTGATCTAGGATATGACTAGTGGGAGTGAGATATAATCATGGGAGTGTCCCATAAACATATCTCATAGGCCTAAAAAGGAATTAGGCAAAGATAGTACAAAAAGGCCAAAAACAGGGTTTTTGGGCCTAGACCGGTTCGGGTACTTCTAGGACTCGGATTGGGCTGAATTTTGGAGGGTTAGTTGATGATATAATAAACATTATATTTGCCAATTTTCGTGGTGTTTGGACACCTCCTCCTTAGGGAATTGAGAAAATACCAATAGTTGCTATTTTCGACTATTTCCCTAAATCTTATTCTAAAGGGTGTTTTAGGAAACCTAAAAGGAGGTGGATTCTTATTAGGGTTTTATATAAACACTCTTAGGGCAGAGAATAATGTGTGGAATTTCTCTCTAAGCTCTCTTACTCTACCACATCAAGTAGAGAGGAGAAAGTGAGCTAATTCCCAAGCTATCTTCTAGTCAAGCAAGAAGAAGGTCTTCTTATTATCCAACCACCATTGGTGTGCTAGCTATACAACAAGGTGGGAGATCAAATTGATTGCTCGTGTCCCAAGTAGAGGAGCTACACTTGAAGCTCTTGGTCTTCTTCAATCAATTCAACTAGTTCGAGGGAAAAGCGATTAAGGTAATCTACTATCTCCATTAGATTAATTACTAGTTTTGCATGTGATCCTGAGAATACTAGTGTAGACATTAGATGTCATATTTCCGCTATAAACACTAGTAGAAGGGTATAAATCCCTACAAAGATACACTGTCCGAGCCAAACGCAGCTGTCCCTTGTTATAAGCTTGTGTCCCGTGCGCGTCCTTGGGTCATCCCGAGCCTTGGAGCTTAGCACGAGCTGCTCCAAGGAAAATCCCGAGCTATTGTTCTTGTGCGCGTCCTTCCCGTGCCGGAACAGCTGCTGTTCGTGCTTAGCTACTGTGCGCGTCCCCAGCCGAAGCTCTCTTGCTGCTACCCGAGCTGGTGATGAAGCTTTCCCGAGCTGGAGCAGCTGCTACCCGTGCTCATGCTGCTGGTCTGTTGCTCCGGCCTCTTGTATGGTGCCGGCCAACTTGGCCGGCACCCCTCCTCTCTTCCTCTCTCACTCAAACTCCCAAACCTTTGAAACCCTAGTTGATTCTCTATGTTTTTGATGATGAACACTCAAACCCTAGCCACCTCTCTCCTCTTCCTCTTTCCCAAGCTAGAAGATGATGAATAGTAAACTCCCAACTTGTGTTTACTACTCAAACCCTAGGGTCCTTTGACTTAGTCAAACCCATAAGGCTATTTTGACTTGGACCATAAAGAAGGGTGCCCATAAAATCTCTACATCTTTCTTTCTTCTTCTTTTTCTTTGTGGGCTTTTGGCTTGTCTTTGGGCTTGACTTGACTTCAAATTAGAAACAAAGGAGAGTGCCTTCAAATAAAGACCTTGGCTTCTTTCTTTCATATCTTTTCCGTCCGAACTTGGAATTGACTTCCGTTTTCACCGTCGGACTCGTCATTGCCTCCATTTGTAATTTGATTTGCTTGAAGTCATTTTATCTCATTTTCGGCACATAAAATGATAGTGACAATTCGTTCCCTTTATTCTGATTTTCATGTCTAACTCCAAAATAGGTACCTAACATGAAAAACACATAAAATATTATTGATAACACTCGAAAAGGAATAATTAGTCTAAGTTAGGCTCTCCAAATATGACATTTTAGTGTCACATCAAGATCCCCAAACTTAAACTTTGCTAGTCCTCGAGCAAATAAAACAAAATAAAAGCCTAACTCACTTTCGGAGGCATCCCGGTTGCATTTAGCGTATGCAACAAGCCTTTAAACCCTTAGGTTACCCCTAAAGGACGAGTTTTGTCTCGTGAGGGTTTCCAGTGAATACACCCACAAAGTTCTAGATTCCAAGGGACAAAAGAGTTCAATTATCGATGCAAATAAGGTGATGATCAACAAGTGAGAGACTAAAGTATGTCAAGCATATGAATCAAACCAATAAACACAAACGCATGCTAAGAATCTCCTCACTAATAGTTTTATACTCAAATATAAGTATCCCATCATCATGAGTATCATCCAAAGTTAAAGTAACAAAACCTTGTTTCCTATCATAGCACATTTCGCCTCGACTTTGGCCTCACGGTCATGCGCTCTTAAACATGAAATCACTCAAAAACGAATCATGATGGTTTACTCTCATGTGTGAGTATGGAATAAAGTAAACTCAACACATACAAAATTAAATGAGGATAACAAGTTATAAAACGAAATGATCTCTTAGGAATGGAAATAACCACTAACGAAATGGGGAAGCTCACTCACTCTTCTCACCCACTCTACCCTCTAATAATGTCTCCTAAAGGTAAACGGATACAAGTGATGGAATTGAAGATGATGAAATCCCGAGAATGTCGACGCCTTCAATGATAAAAGAATACTCAAACAACCTTTAAAATTGACTTTTTGCCTCGAATACTTTATTTTCGACAACACTTACACAAACACAAAATAACACATATAAACACATTCTTTTCTTTTTTTTTCTTTCTTTTTTCTTCTTTTCACTTTTCTCTTTTTTTTTTTTTTTTTTTTTT
>BEHA01000294.1:0-18919 GCA_002897215.1 Eschscholzia californica subsp. californica
ACCAATATTGTGGTGTGATTTCCTTTGATTTGCATTCTCATGAATACCTTCTTAAACTCTTCTTTTCATTTGGATTGTGTATTTCTTTAGCTCTGTTTCTTTCTTAACTGCAACTCAAAATAAAATGATTGATAAGCTCCATAGTACCCATAAGAACACAATTGAGATATTGACTGAAACACCCAAAATAGTGACGTGAGCAACTCAAATATCAGTTTTACCCATTAAATCCTGTACACAGATGAGGAGTTTATACATGGGCCTTATAGCCCAGTTGTTAAGACCTTACATCCTCAGTGACAGACAAGATTATACCCACATGTCGACGACCTTTTGGTTAGGGTGGTTACTGAGTTGGTTTCTGTTGGAATCGGAGCCGATTTTGGCTCGACCCGACTCGTCAAACTTAGAAACGGAATGCACCATTGCATTCGTCTCGTCGAGCGCTTGAATTTAGAGCCAAGAATCACTCAAATCTGGTTGCGGATAAATGAGAAATTCCAGTTTAAAGTTTGGACGAAGATCAACTAGGTTAGGGGACTAAAACATCAAAATGGACAAAGTTATATCGACGGCCATTTGAGAGAAGAGAACACGTCCAGATCTGGACGGTTTGCATTCACTCCGCAGGATTTGAAAAGATCTGACGGTGGCACGATTTGGAGCTTCGGGATAGAGTTGGGACGTTGCGAGACGCGTCGAATCTGCGAGATCCAACGGTGCGCGTCCTTTACGCGGTGGGCTATGTTCGGGATTCTGTTAGATCTCATCTAACGGCTTATGTTGCACAGGTTGGGCCAACCTCGGGACTGATCCAATAGATCACGTTCGCTCTGAGAAGCAAAATCCAATGTCGCAGAAGGCAGTCGAAATTCCCAGTTATTTAACCAACTCATTTTCAAAGAGTTGTGACCCAAAAACCAATGGATGTGTTCCTAATTAAATGCCATTGGATCCCTCTACAAATAACCCAAATTCCTTCCAAAAATCATTCAATTCTTTCTCTTCTTCACTTCACTTCTCTTCTAAAATCAGTATTCTGGTATATGTCTGGAATATAAATCTGATTTTAGAAGTACTCAGGCATGTGTCTGGAATTCTGAAGAGAGAAGTACCGATTGAAGTTATAACATTCAAGCGTCTAGAAGATCCATACGCGTCAGCCAAGAGCTCATATTATTTATGTAGGTTCGTTCACTTTTAAAATATAGAAGTACCATCTTAAATTCTGAAAGGATAGTCGTTGTATTCCAAAGACATACACCCTAACTGTTGGTACTGTTATGGGTGTGTAAAATGTCTTAAGGAAAGAAAATTTATTTTCGCATCGACTCCATTACTTTTAGTCTAACTCGATTAATCCGAAAGAAATAATATTGATAAATCGTTATTCGTTTATGGTCCCATCCCTCTATAAATTAGAGAAAGGACTCTGTCTTAATCAAGACAAGACAGAGAGAGATCGACTTATCGATTTCTAACTAGAGAAACAACAATCTGAAGACATTTTATGTATAATGATTATTTCTTTGGTTATAAGCTTTTAATTTGGTTTATTTTTTGTGTGTTTTAGAAAAATAGCAAAAAAAACTCTACGGGTTCATCCACCTAACACCTCAAACGAAGAAAAACTAGAGAAGTTCAAGGGAACTAACTTCAACCGATGGAAGTTGAAGATGATGTTCTACCTGATGACATTAGGTCTGGTTAAATACTTAACCGAAGAGGGTCCCACCTGTTAGGCCTAAAAAGGTTTATTCCCCAAGTGTAGGGATCAAGTTATAGTATTTCTAATAAGTCCGAGAATCGTTCCAAGGGACAAGCAATTTCACCTAAATCTCAAATTAAAACCCCTTTCATTGATTTTGGTTGGTTTTTGAAAACTAATTTAAAAATAAAACAATACTGATAGACTAACAAAGAAGAAATCAAGGTGGGAAAGAAATCTAGGATTCTTGATTCCACCACATAAATGGACTATTTAAAACATGTATTACATTAACAAATCCCTTTTTTCATGTATAACTCAAAATCTAACATAATAAACTATTTAGTTTTCGAAAGATATTCTATAGTAACTCAATTCAAAATCATATATATTTGATTGACTATCATATAAAACTAAATTCCTAAACTATCATTCATTATCTAAAAAGCATATCTCATCTAATAACTTAATAAAAGCATGAAATATCTAATTATAATGCATGAATGATGAAAAGATCATAGAATCAATATATAATGACAACTAATAAACATTGAAGCTCAATAGAACGATTTACTAATTAATAACATATCTTGAAATAAGCCCAAGTATGGGTTTCCTCTACACCCTAGATACAAGATTAGCTACTCATTAAATTTAGAGACATATACATGATAAAGCAAAATACATGGAAATAAATAAGATAAAGAAAATAAGTCACCCAGATCCTTGCTCCAATTGATTTCCAAGTATTGTCCAAGTTATGCTCCAAATCCAAATAATAGCACTTTAGTTGATGATAGAAGAAGAAGAGATTTAGAGAAGAAATTATGGAGAAATTAGAAGTTTAGATGAAGAAATTATAAGTAGAAAAAAATTGTAGAAAAGAGATGAAGAAATTAGAAAAGAAGAGCGAGATTGGAAAGGAAGATAAGAAAAGAAATTGGAAAGAAATTATGGTGGAATGGGTAGTAAAAGAAAAGAATGGAGGTTAGGATTTTTAGTTTAGAAGAGGTAGAGAGAAAGGGAGACTAAAAGAGGAGTAGAGAAAGATGGATATAGAATGGGAATGAGAGGGTTGTTCAAGTGTAGAGCTTAATGGAGGAGAAAGAGATTTACTTATAGATGGAGTTAGGGTTTTTGTTGGGTTAAATGGTAAAAAGTTGGAGAATATGGGGATATTTGTGGGATTATATGGTTTAAAATATAAAACCCCTAAAATAAGGGAGTACCCAGACGGCTAGGGTTTGTCTCACTTTCAAAAAGAGAGAAAGAGGTGGACACTTGTCGCATGAGAAGAGAGTGAAAGCAATCTGGCCGTCAGGTTTGGAAGTTCGGAAACTTAGGTCCTTCTCGGCTAATGAGTTAATGTGAAGCAGCAATCAACAACCATTGGATGGAGAGCGCACGGATCTGGACGGTCAGTAGAAATACACGTTGGCGGGACTACTTTAATAAGCAGCTTCGAGTAACACGTAACGGGAATAAAGGAGGAGACGCACACCAACCGCACGATCTTGAAAACGCGGAACGACTGTGATTAAAACGTGGGATTGGGACCACCGAACTAAGTTGGGACGTGTTGTATAGGATCATGCACTCAGGGTCCATTTCAATGCTTAGCTCAAATACGGGATTTGGATACGCCGGCCTCCACAGCACACTTCTTCTTTTATACCGCACGCCAGAACCACGCCCGACGTTGTCCCGATAGTCAACTTTGTTTGACTTAACCTTTGACTTTGCATAATTTCCTCCTCCGGACTCCGAATTGACTTCAATTTTCTCTTACGGGCTCGTCTCGGACTCCGCTTTTCACCCATGCACTGACCTTGACCAAATTACCAGAATGTCCTTGACTCTAAATGACCAAAATACCCTTCATGCATCGTTTTTCTCATTTTTTTTACCGTTTTCACACCTAACTCTGCAAAAGACACCTAATCAAGAAAACCAACCATTTTATTATAATAAAGACACAAAACAGACTAACTCGGCTAAATTAAACGACTCCGATGGGACATTTTCATGACCCATCACCACCCATGCAGAAATTGAAGATGAAGCGCAACGTACCGTTGCAATAGATGCAGGAGAACAAGAAGATTTCTTGTGCAAGAACTATTAGCTGAACAGTATAGACAACGAACTCTATAATCTATATTCGGTTATAGAAACGTCTACATAACTGTGAGACACTCTGATCAATAAATACAAAACTGAGAAGGCGGGTGTCAAAAACTTTGTCGTAGGATGATTCTTAGGCTACAAGATGGTTAATTCAAAACCAATAATGGCCCAAGTCCAAGGGTTGCATAATCTCCTACAAGAACTACAAGCAGAGAATATAATAACTAATGAAGCTTTCCAAGTCCGAGCTTTGACCGAAAACTTACCCACGGGTGGAAAGACTTCAAAAATTATCTCCGCCACAAGAATAAGGATAGGAGTCTTGAAGAACTCATCCTTAAGCTTCGAATTGAAGAAGACAGTTGCATTGCCGAGCAGAAATCTGAAAAGCTCTCTAATGTGAACGTTATAGATACCGGTCCAAGTAAAAATTCGAAGCGTAAGCATCCATCTAAGAACGGAGGAAAGCCGGAGAAAAGGAACAAGTTCGACAACCAATGATACAACTGTGAAAAACGGGGCCATCTAGCTAAATATTGACGCTCCAAAACCGACAAACGACATAAAAATGCGAATGACCAAGCTTCGCTAGTAAAAGACATTGAAAACAGAATCTATATGCTATGATTACGTACTGAAGTCAAAGAAGTGTCTGAGAAACTTCAGAATATGAACCTATGTGCAGTTTGTGCAGTGGTATCTGAAGTTAGTCTGGTCAACCAGAGAGAGTGGTGGGTCGACACCGGAGCAACTCGTCACATCTGTGGTGACAAAACCTCTTCCATTCCTATAAGGAACTTGCCGAAAGAGAGACCCTATTCATGGGAAATGACTCAACCACTAAGGTCAAAGGAAAGGGGAAGATCATACTAAAATTCACTCCAAGAAAGGAAGTGAGTTTGAATGATGTACTCTATGCTCCAGACATCCAAAAGAATTTGGTTTATGGTTCTCTTCTAAGTAAGAATGGGTTCAAACTAGTCTTTGAGTCAAATAACTTTGTCATGTCTAAGAATGGGATGTATGTTGGAAAGGATACTTATGTGGGGCGTTATTTAAATTAAATGTCACCTCTGTAACGCCAAAGGCGTCTATTATTACTAATAAAACTAATAATTATGTTTATATTGTTGAGCCCTCTAATATTTGACACGAAAGACTAGGACATGTGAATAATAGGTCATTAAAGAAATTAATGACCTTGGAGTTACTTGCGAAATTCGAAATTGACTCAAGACGAGCATGTCAAACATGTGTAGAGTAAAAATGACTAAGGCGTCGTTCAAATCAATAGAACGAGACACAGAACCTCTAGACTTAATTCAAAACGATCTTTGTGACTTAAAGATGGTTCAAATCAGGGGTGGTAAAAAATACTTCATCACCTTTATCGATGACTCCACTCGGTTTTGTTATGTTTACTTACTAAGGAGTAGGATGAAGCAATCGAAAAGTTCGAGTTTTGTAAAACCGGAGTAGAAACTCAACTTAATAAAAAGATTAAGGCTTTGAGAAGTGATCGAGGAGGAGAGCATGAATCTCATTTTGTCGAAATATGTGTCAAGAATGGCATAGTTCATCAAACAACAACTCCTTATACACCTCAACAAAATGGTGTAGCAGAGCAGAAAAGCATAACGTTAATAGAAATGATGAACACTCTATTAATTAGTTCTGGTTTACCTCAAAACTTGTGGGGGGGGGGGGCAATACTATCGGCTAGTCACTTATTAAATAAGTTACCCCATCATATGGACTATGGAAAGGAGGATGCCATCCTTTAAATACACGAAAGATTAGGAGTGTCTAGCGAAGGTATTAGTTTCTCCTCCTAAACGGGTCAAGATAGAAACTATGACTGTGTATACATAGGGCCTGCAATAAATAGGGGCGCCTATAGGTTTTTAGTACATAAGTGTGAAATAGAAAATGTACACGTAAATACCATTCTGGAATCGAGATATGCTAAGTTCTTTGAACACATTTTTCCTTTCAAACAAAATTGAGAAGTATCATATGAAAGTAGAATACGTGTAAGAGATGAGCAGGAGTAAAATACAAAAACATCTAAAGGAGATGATATGAAAACCGAGGAAACAACACGTGAACCTCGAAAAGGCAAAAGGATAAGGATAACTAAGAATTTTGGTCCTGATTTTCTAACCTATATGGTAGAAAATGAACCTCAGACTTTCACTAAACAATGGTTAGTCCAGAAGCTCCATTCTGGAAAGAAGCTGTCAATGGTGAAATAAAACCCATCATGCAAAATCACACATGGGAGCTAGTAGACCTCCCACCGGGTTGTAAGCCTCTAAGCTGCAAATGACTTTTCAAAAAGAAATTGAAAACAGATGGATCTATAGACAAGTATAAAGCGAGACTTGTCGAAAAGGGATTCATACCAAAAGAAGGGTTAGATTATTTTGACACTTATTCTCCAGTTAGTTGAATCACCTTAATAAGAGTGTTAGTAGCTACAACATCCTTATATAATCTGCAGATTCACCAGATGGATGTGAAAATCGTTTTCTTAAACGGACAACTCGAAGAAAAAATTGAAAACAGATGGATGTGAAAACCGCTCCAAAGCAGCGACACTTAAAGTTTGATAACACATTAATATCAAACGGATTCAAGATCAACGAATGTGATAAATGATGTTTTATTCTATGTTTGGATGTGGATGACATGCTAATTATGGGAAATAACTTAGATGTCATTAATACAACTAAAAAGATGCTTTCGAAAACTTTCGACATGAAATATTTGGAGAAAGTAGAGGTCATTCTTGGAATTAAGGTTACCAAAACAGCCGAAGGGATAAGTTAATCCCAAACGCATTACATTGAGAAGATCTTAGAGAAATTCAACAAAGATGACCTAAAAGTGGCGAATACTCTGATAAATACAAGTGTTCACTTAATGAAGAAAACAGGTAAAGGAGTAAGACAATTAGAGTACTCCCGGATTATCAGAAGTCTGATGCACCTAATGAACTGTACTCGACCAGACATAGCCTACTCAGTTAATAATTTAAGTAGATTTACGAGTAACTCGAATAGCACACATTGGAACGCCATAACGAGAGCGTTACGGTATCTAAGGAAGACGAAGGAGACAAACTCCATTATACCACATATCCCGCACTATTAGAGGGATATGCAGATGCAAATTGGATATATGATGACACTAAGTCTACCAGTGGATATGTGTTTACACTAGGAGGGGCTGTCATATCATGGAAATCTTCGAAGCAAACGTGCATTGCTCGATTGGTGATGGACTCTGCATTCATTGCTCTAGATAAAGTAGGGGAAGAGGCAGAATGGCTGCGACAATTCCTTGAAGGTACTCCAATATGGGAAAATTCGGTGTCTGTAATCAGTATTCACTGCGATAGCCAAGCAGCGATTGCACAGGCACATAGCAAGATGTACAACAGTAAGTCTCGACACATTCGTCGAAGATATAATACCGTGAAACAAATTCTCTCTAAAGGGGTCACAATTATAAATTATGTAAGATCCAAAGATAACCTAGCAAATCCATTTACAAAAGGGTTATCTAGGAGTTAGCAGTTGCATCATCAAGGGGAATGGGGCTAACACCTAAAGTAAATGAGTAAAGGCATGATAAAATCCTACCTAGATGACTGGAGATCCCACGATCTAGGTTCAATGGGCAGCTAAAGCTATATTTTGACTCGATAGTAACACTGTGAGAGATTTTTATCCCTGACCCATTCCTCGGATGAAATCAGTGTTGCCTGTATTGAGAGGTTAAGCATAAAGCCTTTAATAAATCTGAAAAATTAGAACTTGATTTTAACGTGAGGTATAATAGGATACCTTATTACGGATAGCCTTATATGTGTGTGAACTGGTGTCGGTTCAATGGGAAAGTCGTCTAGGCCAATTTCTATAAAGCACACCAAATCGGGATTGTTCATCGCAGAATGAACACAACAGAAAACCTAAGTAAGTAAGGGATTAGCTGTGTGATAGTTATTTTGGTTTTTAATTCCCAAGACGAAAAGTTCACTACCGTCCCTATAGACCTTCTTCCGATGCAGCGAAGTTACGTATATGAGCTCTGCTAGTATCAGTCTGTCAATATAGTATGTCTGCATATATCATAGTAAACCTCGAATTTTCATTCATGTGGGAAATTGTTGGTCGGAGTCAATTTTGGCTCGACCCGACTAGTCAAATTGAGAAACGGAATGAACCATTGTATTCGTCTCGTCGAGCTCTTGAATTTAGAGCTAAGAATCACTCAAATATAATTTCGGATGAATGAGAAATTCAAGTTTAATGTTTGGACGAAGATCGGTTCAGTTAGGGACTAAAACATCAAAATGGACAAAGTTATATCGAGGGCCATTTGAGCGAAGAGGACACGCCCAGATCTGGACGGTCCGTGTTCACTCCGCGGGATTTGAAAAGAACCAACTGTGGCACGATTAGAAGCTCCGGGATATAGTTGGGACGTTGCGAGACGCGTTGCATTTGCGAGATCCACGGTGTGCGTCCTCTACGCGGTGGGTTGTGTTCGGGATACCGCTAGATCTCATCTAACGACTTTTGTTGCAGGTGTTGGGCTAACCTCGGGACTGATCCAATGGATCACGTTCTCTCAGAGATTTTTAGCAAAATCCAACGTCCCAGAAGGCAGCCGAAATTCCCAGTTATTTAAGCAAGTCATTTTTAAAGAATTATGTCCTAAAAACCAATGGATGTGTCCCTAATTAAATGTGGATTTGATTCCTATATAAACAACTCAAATTCATCCCAAAAATCATTCAATTCATTCTTGTCTTCTCTTCAAAAATCAGTATTCTGGTATGTGTCTGGAATATAAATTTGATTTTAGAAGTATTCTAGTATGTGTCTGGAATTTGAAAAGAGAAGTACCGAGTGAATTTATAACATTCAATCGTCTAGAAGATCCATTCGCATCATTCCAAGAGCTCATATTATTTACGTAGGTTCGTTTGCTATCAGAATATAGAAGTATCATCTTAAATTCTGAAAGGATAGTTGTTGTATCCCGAAGGCATACACCCTAACTGTTGGTACTGTTACGGTGGTGTAAATTTTCTTAAGGAAAGAGAATTTATTCTCGCATCGACTCAAGTAATTTTAGTCTAACTCGGTTAATCTGAAAGAAGGAATATTGATTAATCATTATTCGCTTATTGTTTATCTCTCAATAGATTAGAGAAAGGAAACTTTGTCTTAATCAAGACAAGATAGAGAGAGATCGACTTATCTTGATTAAGACAAAGTTTCCTTTCTCTAATCTATTGAGAGATAAACAATAAGCGAATAATGATTAATCAATATTCCTTCTTTCAGATTAACCGAGTTAGACTAAAATTACTTGAGTTCGAGAATGGACTCATACCCCTTAAAGTAGTTGACATTTCAAAGAAAAACAATATACCCACACAATATCCAGACATATTTTTATTATTTCATGGAACCGATTTTTGGATCAGTTTTCATCTTCAAACTCAAAAAAGATACTCGCCATTGCGTTTGTCACGCCGAGTTTAGAATTGGAACCCTCTCTCTTTTAGGGCAAACCCGATATGATTCTTTGAGATTGTATGATTGGTCGTGATGCTCGGTTAGGATGATGCAGTGGTAAGGCACCATTTTTTATGAGAGCCACGTGTTCATAGCCATTAGGAGGATAGTATCCATAATTGTGTATCTTCTGTCACTGACAAATCCTTTGACATCTGAAGGTTCATGCATGAAAAGTGGGTCGTTGGCTTTTTCTAGCCTTCCATGTCGCTTTGCTTTGTTAGGTTGTTTTTAGAGTCGAAGTAAGGCGCTTCCTATGACAATATCCTGGTTTTGAACAATGCACTACAACAACTGTGTGCATATGGCCCCCTACTTTGTGACCAGCTTCCCGCCTAGCCCCCCACCTTACAAGAAATAACCATATGGCCCCCTTCCGTTATAACACCGTTACTCTCTCTCTTCCATTTCTTTTCTCTCTCCTCCAGCATGTTTTTTCTCTCCGCCACCTCGTTAAAACCAGCCACCTCATCACCTTCTCCGGCAGGTGTCGCCGGCAGGCAAAATTTCCGGCCGACGACACCTGCCGGGGAAGGTGATGAGGTGGCGGTTTTAACGAGGTGGCAGAGAGAGAAAACATGCTGGAGGAGAGAAAAAGAAATGGAAGAGAGAGAGTAACGGTGTTATAACGGAAGGGGGCCATATGGGTATTTCTCGTAAAGTGGGTGGCCAGGAGGGAAGCTGGTTACAAAGTAGTGGGCCATTAGGGAAATAACCCTATAAAATTTAAACAATGAATAACTGATACATCCCTCAAATAATATCCGACATTTGATAGAACTTATTGAAGTAAAATGTCGCTAAAGTGACCTCTTTTATGTAGATTAGTTCAATGACAATGTTGGAGTAGGTCATGTGTATGTAAATTCATGTGGGTATTAAGTCGACCCAAAGGTAGTTTAATATTTGGCCGAACTACATATACACATGCGGTGATAAATGTGAGATGATTGTAAGGTGTCCATGTGAATAATGAGTTGGTCCAAAGATAGACTTATTGTTTGACAGGATTTATCGTCTACGTTTGATTACTGCAACAGAGATACCACTTACAAATTAGTATTACTGTCCAAAGACTTGATATTAATGTTTTGCTCGGTATTCTGCTACGTATCTCGTTATTGTTTAAATTTTAAATCTCACTTTAGTATAGCTATGATGTGAACATGTAATTTATTATATCTATTCTCTGTGTAGTTGCTGCAAATATACCAATGAATGCTAACAACATTCCCATTCTCAATGGGAATAACTTTAAGGACTGGAAAGAGAGCGTTTTGATCATTATGGGTTGCATGGGGATCTGGATCTTGCACTTAGGGTGGAGCAACCCGCCCCTCTTACGGATGATAGTTCTCCTGATGAAAGGAGACACTATGAGAGGTGGGATCGCTCCAATCGCATGAGTCTCATGATCATTAAGCGCGGCATTCCAGAAGCTTTTCGAGGCGCATTCTCTGATGAGGTAACTAAGGCCATTGCTTTCCTTGTCGAAATTGAAAAAAGGTATGAAAAGAACGATAAGGCGGAAACATGAATGCTTTTGGCGAACCTGACTTCTATGAGGTATAAAGCCAAGGGAAACATAAGGGAGTACATCATGAAGATGTCTCATATAGCTTCCAAACTTAACGCACTGAAGCTCGAGCTGTCTGAGGACTTACTCGTGCATTTGGTAATGAACTCTCTTCCTGCACAATTTGGTCAATCTAAGGTCAGTTACAACTGCCAGAAGGAGAAGTGGACTCTTAATGAGCTCATTTCAAACTGTGTGCAAGAAGAGGAAAGAGTGAAGCATGAGAACTCTGAAAGTGCTCATTTGGCCAGTACCTCAAAAGGGAGGGGCAAGAAAAGGAATAAGGATAATGAAGCTGCTAAGGGTTCAGAGCAAAAGAAACCTAAGGAAGAAAACGGTTGTTTCTTTTGTGGAAAACCCAGGCATATGAAGAAAGAATGTACCGAGTATGCTATTTGGCGTGCCAAGAAGGGTATGTTCTTTACTTTGGTCTGTTCTGAAGTTAATTTATCTTCAGTACCTAGAAACACGTGGTGATTAGATTCAGGTGCATCTACTCGCATTAGTGTTTCTACGCAGGGTTGTCTAAACTATCGAAAGCTAATTGATGGTGAAAGATACATCTATGTGGCAGACGGGCAGGCGGTAGAGGTCGAGGCAATAGGTCATCACATGATATTATTAGGAACTTGTTTTGATTTGGATTTGAAAGACACTTTTGTTGTACCGTTATTCAGACGGAATTTGGTTTCAGTTTCAATTTCTGACAAATCTGGTTATCATTATTCATTTGGAAACAATCAGTTTAGTCTTTCTTTAAATTCAAATAAGTGTGGTACTAGTTTGCTAAGTGCTTATGATAAGCTATACTTTTTTTTTATGATAAGCTATACTAGCTTGACACTATTGAATCTTATGATGAAATCTTGCACGTGGAAACACGGGGTACGAAAAAAAAAATTACTGAAGTGAATTCTGCAAAATTATGGCATAAACGTTTGGGTCATATATCCAAAAATAGACTCAAAGAACTGGTGTCAGAAGGTATTTTGGATTTACTTGACTTCTCAGACTTAGATGTCTGTGTAGAGTGCATAAAAGGCAAACAGACCAAACAGAAGAGAATAGGTGCCACTCGAACTTCAAGCGTCTTAGAATTGATTCATACTGATATATGTGGACCATTTCCTTCGGCTTCTTGGAATGGTCAACGATATTTCATATCATTCATAGACGATTTCTCTCGATATGGGTACTTATATCTCATTCATAAAAAATCTGAGTCCTTAGATGTGTTCAGAGCTTTTAAAGCTGAAGTTGAAAATCAACTCAATGCAAAAATAAAATTCGTTAGATCTGATCGTGGTGGTGAATACTATGACAGATATGACGGTTAAGGAGAACAACGTCCAGGGCCATTTGCTAACTTCCTAGAGGAATGCGGAATCGTCCCACAATACACCATGTCCTAGCATGAATGGTGTAGCTGAACGGTGAAATCACACTCTTAAAGATATGGTAAGGAGTATGATCAGTCATTTCACCTTACCAGAGTCACTCTGGGGAGAAGCATTAAAGACAACAACTTACATCCTTAATAGAGTACAATCTAAAGCAGTTGCTAAAACACCTTATGAACTTTCGACAGGGCGAAAGCCAAGTCTAAAGAATCTACATATTTGGGGATGTACATCTGAGGCAAGGCTTTATAGATCAAACGACAAAGAAGTTGGACTCCAAAACAATAAGCAGCTATTTTATTGGATACTCAGAGTGATCTAGGGAATACAAATTTTACGATCCCACAAGAAAGTCTATTTTTTAGACGGGAACTGCAGTATTTTTTGAGGATGTTGAGTTTGGGGGGAGAAATAAGGTTAGAGACATTGTCTTTGAGGAGGAATCAATTGTGATCCCTACTACTACTTCTAACAATGTACCAATTTTCATGCGTACGATTGTCGAAGAACGAGATTTGGAACCCTTAAAAGGCAATGTTGAACAACTCCCCACTCCAGTTCAGGAAGTTGTTCCTGAAGGACAAACTCAACAACCTCAAAAGGAAGTGCCATTACGGAGATCCAACAGAGAGAGGAAAAGTGTTATTTCAAATGATTACGTAGTACACTAAATGCAAGACAATCAAGTTTGGGATCTTGTCCCATTACCTGAAGGTAAGAAACCCATTGGTTGCAAATGGATTTTTAAAACCAAAAGAGATTCGAAAGGTAATGTGGAGAGATATAAGGCTCGTCTTGTGGCTAAAGTCTTCACTCAAAAGGAAGGCGTGGACTATAAAGAGACTTTCTCTTCAGTTTCTTTAAAAGACTCTTTGAGGATAATTATGGCACTTGTAGCACATTTTGATCTTGAGCTACGTCAAATGGATGTCAAAACGGTGTTTCTCAATGAAGACATTGATGAAACAATATATATGGTGCAACCCGAAAACTTTGTATATGGTGATCCAAAGAATATAGTTTCCAAATTAAAGAAATCCATCTATGGGCTCAAGCAGGCTTCCCGTCAGTGGTATTACAAATTTCATCAAGTTGTAGTCTCATTTAGTTTTGAGACAAATATTGTTGAGGATTGTGTGTATCACAAGTTCAGTGGGGGTAGTTTTGTATTCCTGGTTTTGTATGTCGAAACCAGGAGACACCCCAGTCGCTTAAGGCGACAAATTTAGTCTAAATTAGTGCCCTCAACCCAATTTAGAAATTAAAGTAATGCAACCGATTCCTCATGTTTCAGCAGTTTGGAGTCTGATGTATGCTCAAGTTTGTACACGTCCAGATATAGTATTCATTGTCGGTATGTTAGGCAAATGTTTAAGTAATCCTGGAATGGATCATTGGAAAGCAGCCAAAAGAGTTTTCAGATACTAACAGAGAAATAAAGATTATATGCTCACATACAAGAAGTCGGATCCTCTGGGAGATCATAAAGCATTTGATTCTGACTATAGTGGATGCAAATAATTACAAAATCAGTATAAGGCTACATTCGTCTATTTACTAAAAGAGCTATGTTAGGAAGAGTGTTAAGTAAACACTCATAGCTTCTTTTGAATCATGTAATAGAACTTGTAGCGGTTTTAAGACATCCAATTTTGGATTAGGATTGCAGTATTTTGTCACTAAAAATGTCATTCTAGGTGTATTAAAATACCATTAAAGTCATATTGTGACAATTATTTTGCATCTGTTTCATATTAACAACAATGAGAACTAAAATATAAAGTTCTCGGTTGTGAATAAAAGAACATAGAGTGGGTTTCTTATAGAGCATATTAAGACAGACTCCATTATTGTGGATCCGCTAACTGAGGGATTAACATTGAAGGTGTTTAATGAGAACATTGTTCTCATTGGTGTTATATCATTATATGGTAATAAGGTTTAGTGGGAGTTTGTACACATATGGTTTGGTGTTATTTAGACACTGCTATATGTTTTGGATATTTTCTGCAAAAATAAGGTATTCAGTTATTTTACACTCTGTGTTATGTTAAGGTCGATCTCGCTAAAGTTAAGGGTGGACCAAATGGAAATAGGAATGGTAAGATCACATTGCATGTAATTTCCATGCTACGCGTCCATGATTGATCTATGTCATTTGGTTATGTTGGTATGTGTGACTACTGATGGATTTAGCATATGTTGGTATGTGTGACTACTGATGGATTTAGTTAAGGGTGGATACCTAATATTTGATAGCACATTTTGAGCTCATAAGAATGTCCACATTTCTAAATAGCATATGTGGCCCAAGTGGGAGATTGTTGGAAGAAATTCCAACATATGTGGGCTCACATATGTATAGACATGTGTATGCCTATCTCAGTAAATTGTCAAGTCGTAAAGTGGTCTAATATGGATTGACTTGACCAGTAGGTATCAAAGTGTCATGGAATAAACGTGTAGAGACCATAAAGTAATTCTGGTCCCCATATTTATTAAAAAAAAATTTAAGTTTTTTTTGTTGAAAGAAATATTTATTAAGTTAAAATGTAACTTTTGCTTAGGGCTCTTGAACACCGCAGGGTTTGAGGAAGGAGGGACATCTCTGCACTAAAAAAAAATGTCATATACGTTTTAATACTTTGGGGAAACAAGAATGTTTTTTTGGAGTGCACAAATTTTATCAAAAATTTATCAACTTCAGTTAACCAATTGATTATCAAATTAGCATAGGAAAAAAAGTTTCAGTGAAAATAGACCGGCCTTCTCTTTTTGTTTTCCAAAACACGACTAGCATTTTTTTCCCACTCGAGTAATCGTCGCCGACAAACGGCCATTACCGACGACCTCTATTTTTTTTTAATTATTTTCCTCCGTCCACCATCATCGCCCATTGTTTCTCTATCTCTCTCTCTCTCTCCTGCTCTTCTCTCATTACCTGTTCCGGCGAAGTGAAAAATCTCATTCGTCGGAAAACGACACTGGTTTCGAGCTCCTTCACAAAAGAACGAATCGGTTGAGGGAAATATCTAACCAGTTCATACTGGTTTGGGAGATACCCCGAACCAGTAGGCCATCTGGTTCGGGGGATTTCTTCCAAACCAGATCGGTTTTCCGACAAAAGGAGTATTCCTTTCGCAAAATAAAATAGAGAGGAAGTTAGGATTGAGGAGAGAGATGGAAGAAGAAAGGGAGAAGAAAGAGAGGGAGAAAGACAAAAGAAGGATAAATAAAGAAGGTGGTGGTGGCGAGAGAGAAGAAGAAAAAGAGAAGAAGACGAGGAGAAAAATGGTAGTGGTAGTGGTGGCCAATGTTCGTGGTGGTGGTCGGAGCTAGCTGTGGCCAGAGTCGATGGTAGGAGATGAGGAAGAAAACATCTTATTTCCCTTGAAAGTTTTACACCCTAGGAAATTTGTTAAAATTCACAATCTTCATTTAAAGTTTTGTGTCCCCGAAGTTTTTTTGTTCTCGGATAATATGAAAGTGGTTGGCTTATTGACGGAAAAATGTGATTTAATTCTGTAAAGGTCGATGTTTTAGGAAAATAAGAAAAGTTTACGGAGAATAAAATATCAAAGGCGTAAAACCAAAATAGTTACCCCAAACGCACCCTCTGTTTTATCTCGCCGACATAGTCGTCGACTGGTGACTCGCCAGAGATTTATTTATCCACTTCTCTGTCTTCTCTCTTCTCTCTCTTTACTCTCTCTCTCTCTCTCTCTCTCTCTCTCTTTTCTCACTATCTTTGGCGAAGAGGAAGAACCCCACCTCCAGACGTCTGGTTCGAAACCAGACGAGATCTGATCTCGTCTGGTCTAGTTTCATCTGGAAACCAGAGCTGCGGCGAAGGGGAGGAGATAGAGAGATGAGAAAAAAATGTTGTCGGAGATGGAGGTGTAGCCGAAATTTGGATTGAAGGTCGCCGGAGTTAATGGTTGTAGTGGGAAAAGAAGAAGAGCAAAGACGAAGCTGAAAAATATAAGGGTCTGGTGTTTGGGGGAACAAAAAGTTACACATTTTTTTGTTTCCACCCAAAACTTTACACCCCAGAAACTTTATTTCCCCGTAAAACCGACCTTCTATGAATCATACGAGACAGCAAGCCAATTACAAAAGTCATGAACTACAATCTGCCATCTTATTGTGTATTTGGATGGGAGTAGGGCTGGGAAACGACCCAAGAGGCCGAGGCCCGCAATTTCAAACCCGGTGCGAAAGAGTAAAATGGGCGCCCGAGACCCGGCTGGGTAAGCCCGACCCGATAACTCGGGCTCTCATTGGCGGGGGACGGGTAGGCTCTCCCACCTGTCACCCGACCCGAAACCCCTAGGAGCCCGATTAACCCGCTCGCTTATAACCCGACCTATATAATAATCCAACGGTTTCAATGTTATATCTCAGCCGTTGGATTTTACCCTAGAAGCTTCTTTATGTCTATAATCGACCTAGAACAACCGACTCCCCTCTTTCCATCATCTCCTCTTCTCTCACCTCTTTCTCCAATCTGTGTCCTCTTGTTCACTCTGACTTAAATCTCCAACTCTCACAGATCCACTTGAAATGTAAAAGGTAGAAACACAAATTCTCATCATTACCAACCCATACCTAGAAAAGTTGGAAACACAATTTCATCATCATTAAATTTTATAATCGTATATTATAAAATTTTGGTATCTTTTGTGAGATTATTGAATGTTAATTGAGTATTGCCTTGGTTAAATGATCAGATTTCTATGGATGCCATCATGGTGGTGGTGAGATTTTGGTGATCTCCATGGCTTGTCTGGGAAAGTCTGATCCTCGTGTTGGATTTGCCCGATGCTCGAAACACCAGAAGCCCGCGAAGCCCGAACAAACTCGTGTTTGTGGACGGGCACTGTGCATCAGTTACTAGTAATAAGCCCGGCCCGAATATGTCCGCACGCCCTAATGTACACTCATATTGACTGCCCGGCCCGATGAAGTTAGTGCCCGAGCCCGGACGTACGCGCCCGTTTCCCACCCCTAGACGGGAGTGGTGGTTCAAGACTAGGCAAAATCACAAGAAAGATCTATCTCAGAGATCAAAAGCTCAATCTATGAATGGGAATTTGTTGATTTCGTTCCTAAATTCAAACCCTGCATTGACAGAGTAATCAAACGAAACTAGATTAATTTGAACTAGACCACGAATTAGTCGATCTGTTAGTTGGTTCGGATTTGGTTGAGCCAAGAATGACGGGAAACCATCTAAGAAAGAACAAGATTCAAATTAGCGAACATTGCTCGAAAAGGAAATTGGGTCAAGCACCCAATGTTGGTGTTTGTTATAACGACATGCTAATAACTTATTTACATTTAGACTGCCTCCTCAAACTTACACAGATTTGTGTTCGCTATTTGCAAAATGTTGCCTGAAGTGTCTAAGCTGATGCTATAACGGCAATGTATATGTAGGCGTATATCAGTACCTATATATGTGTGTGGGCGCTCGTACATGTATGTTCTGTCTCCTTCACATGCTAACTGTATTGATTTTAGCCAAGTGCTATACAAATACATTATAACTCTCTCTGCAGCATAAGACTTACTCGTACTTACGTAGGTAGCCCTCTTGTTGTAAGAACCATAAGGCCCCTTCCGCTGCGTGTTCTGCTGCAGCTTTCTTCTTATCTCGAGGTTCACCAAAACACTCCAAAACTGTATTTGAGGCTCCCCTTACTTCGACAGTGACCTTGAAAGTGAATCTGCATAATTTTGTTCATCTTAAGTTCTTTAGCTTAGGGAAAGCAAAGATAGCATTCTGAAGAAGGAATGGAGAAATGCAGAATACATGCAATGCAATCAAGTGACGAGAACATAAAAATTAGGAAAAAATAGATGAGAGGTTGGATCGCTGGGGACAAAATAGGTCAGATGGATATGTCAGGTCGGGTTACACATTCAAAAAATTATTTTTAAAGGTTGCATCAAGAAGAATCGATCAACAGAGTTAATTAGAGAAATGAAGAATCTGGACTGGGGTATTTAAAACACTCCATCTTCCATGAAGAAGGTTAGCTCGGCTCCAAATCTTGGGGGAGGTTTAGAAACAATGTCAGTAAACCTTATTAGTTGGAACATCAGGGGATAGGCAGTCCAGCAAAGAAACTTGCAGTTAGCAAGGTGGTAGATTTCAATGTTTCTGTTTTTTGTCTTCAAGAAACCAAGTGTGTGGAGTTTCTGGAGTCTGTAATTAGAAGTGTTTGGGGTAAGGGTCTGTGTGACTGTGACTGGGAAGCTATCCCAGCTGATGGGAGTTCAGGGGGTATTTTGTGTTCTTGGGATGTTAATGTAATGGAAGCTATTGAACTTTTCAAAAGTTCCGTTTGTTTATCTATCCTTTTCAAGAACAAATCAGATAACTTTTCTTGGATTTTTACAGGTGTCTATGGCCCCTGCTCGAAAAGTAAAAGAAAAGATCTATGGGTGGAACTGGACATGATAGCTTCTAAATGGCAGCATCCATGGTGCATAGGTGGAGATTTAAATG
>BEHA01000294.1:31933-64861 GCA_002897215.1 Eschscholzia californica subsp. californica
GCTCAATGACATTAACATATATTCCATTTCTCGTTCGTAAGTTTTTCGCCAATTTGGAGATTGTTGTCGGATTGGGTCAAAACTGACTCAATCCTTGTTTAATATCTTTTTACTATGGGCAACACCTTTTATATAAAATTGAGACTGGTTTATTGTTAGAACATGAGAGACTTTTGTGAGGGTTCAGAGAGGATAAAGAAATAATCAAGAGGGCAAGAGTGAGAGTTTTTTTTCCCTCTTCTAGGGCAATAAAGTGAGTGATTAGATCCATTGTATTTGTAGGAGGGGGATACTCAAGGATAAAGGTATATACCTCGTATCAAGTCGTTAAAATTCTCAGTGCCTTTGCTCGTGAATGTATCCAGATTTTGGGCGAACCACATAAATTGTTATTGTGGTTTGTGTGTAAATTTACTTCATTACTACATATCTCTTGTTGCTTGATTTTTCGTTGTTAATTTATTTGAAAGGTTGATGCTTGAAACCTTGGGCAAACATCTCAAGCAATCGCCTCGGAATTTTCTGCTCATGAGGTGTTTGATAAAATGACCAAGTGAGGACATATTGCTGTTTTACACTCGCACTTTTGGTATCCGAACCCATAGCTACCAAAATTTCAGGCCACTTGTGGTGGGGGAAGATAGTTCTCCAAGCCCAATTTGTGAAGGGAAAGATTGTTCGATCTGGTGCCATATTGGTTGTGGCGGGGGGAGGAGGGTGGTTGGGTTCATCGGGTTTTTATATACTGATAGTAATATTAATTTGTTGCTTTAAACAACTGATAATTTTCTAATAATAATTTCTAGGAAACAATTTTCCCATTTGAAGTGTCATCTGGTTTTTATATACTGATTCTTAAATGATACTTACCTAGGTGCTAGGTTCTATATGTCTCCAAGTGTATCCATACAATATAAGATTATAAAAATCAGTTTCTGAGCTGTTGCGACAAGTAACACATTGTCATCCCCTAATCTTTGTTTATTCTAAGCGTAATCTATTGATAAAAAAAGCGAATATTATGATCGTTATGCTAAAACAATAAATATATTGGTCTCTCTTCCTTTAAATTCATGCAATTCGTTGTCTGTCAGCTAGTGCAGATTGGCTCTATTCCTGAAAGTTTTTTATTTGTTTTTACACAGGCCCGAGGTTATAAGCTCAAAAATAAATCGTTGGAAGACATTCTAAAGTCAAGTCACAAAGAAGCAGCTAGACTTATTGGATACAACGAAACACCCATCAAAGTTTCATCTATGAATTCCATTGTCGAAAACTTCAAACAACTGCATGTCTCTTCAACATCAAGCGAGTCTAACCCTGAGGCTGAGGCCACTGGTAAAGAGGGTACAAACATATCTTCCCAATACCCAAATTCATCTGAACTTGTATTAACAGAAAGGGATCAAGGTGCAGGCAGCGTAGAGGGCAACAATGGTAATTCCTCCGTTATCACTGTATTATTTCCTGAATATTGTATGATGCAGAAAGTGGAAAACACTTCATCAATTCAGTAGGGTGTTTTAATCTCAAACTTGCTTATTAAATTCTGTTCATTACCTTGTCCAACTCTTTCTCTCGATATTGGCTGTAGGAACTCCAACGTCTTCTAGGATGACAGCAAAGTCTCGCTTGTATGAGGCCTGTACGGCGAACTATTGGAATCCGCCTGTGTTTGAATGTTGTACTGAAGAAGGACCACCCCACTTAAAATTGTAAGTTTGCGACTAACCCTTTTATTTTATTTTTGAAAATTTTGAATTAATATAAGAAAAGGGAGGCTATGCAGCAAAAAGGGGGAATCACAGCGACACTGTTACATCATGATGGTCCACCCAATTCGAAATAAAATCAAAATATGTGAAGTTAATGGCCCATCCTAAATTCTGCTCCAGTGGAATAATAATCCAAGGACGTCTTCCACCTCCACCACAAGGTGTCTAGGGGAGTAATTGAAATTCCATCATTCCTTGCACCAAACCAAACTTTTCCATAATGATGTTTCTCCACAGAGCCGTATCCTCATTAGCTAGCCTCCATAACCATTTTGACAGAAGAGCTTTGTTCATGTCCTTTAAGTTCTTGATGCCTAGACCCCCTTCCTCCAAATCTCTACAAATTAAGTTCCAAGCCACCCAATGAAGCCTCTTAGAATCTTCTTTGTCATCCCTAAGGAAATCACACTTCTCTTCAGCTACCCGAAGGCAGTGGCTAAGAGATTCTGCTACTAGGAGAAAGAGTAATGGAGAGAGGGGATCCCCTTGCCTGATGCCTCTTGAACTTTGGAAGGGTTTAGTTGGGTTCCATTCACCATGATGGAGAAGTAAGCCGAGCTAATACAACCATAGATCCAAGACCTCCATTTATACCCGAATCCCATCCTATCTATTACCTGGTAAAGGAAATCCCAAGCCACTCTATCATTTTTCCAAATCCACTTAACTATAAGACCTTGATTATCCTTCCTTCTTCTCGAATCAATAAGCTCATTTAGCTATAAGAACCCCATCTAATTTTTGCCTTCCTGCTACAAAGGCTCCTTGGAAGGGGGAAATAATCTCATCCAAAACAATCTTAAGCCTAGAAGCCAAGGCTTTAGAAATAATCTTGTAAATTCCACTCACTAGACTAATAGGCCTGAATTAAGACAAATTAGCAGCATTCTCCTTTTTAGTCAACAGAACTATAAATGTGTGATTCAATTTCCAGTCCATCCTAGTTGTCTTTGCAAATTCCTGAACTGTCATCATGAACTCGACTTTGATAGTCTCCCAACATTTGATGAAAAACCTAATAGGAAGCCCATCTGGCCCTGGAGCTTTATCTCCAGCAAGGTCCTTCATGGGTTGTGAAATCTCATCTTCATTGATATCTGCCTCCAGCATCCTGTTCTTCTCAGGGTTAATAGTGAGGAGGGGCATGTTGTCAATAGGAGGTCTCCAGAAGCTGCTCTCAGTGTATAACTCGCTGAAGTGTTCGACAGCAGTTGCCTTGATGGTGGGGAGGGGCATGTTGTCAATAGGGGGTCTCTAGAGGCTACCATTTAATAAGACTGAAAATGTTGCTGAAGATATACATGAATGAACCCCAAGACCTCCATTTGTACCCGAAATCCATTCTTTCCTTAATTTGGTATAGGAAATCCCAATTGATACGATCATAGGCTTTTTTAAGGTTTGCCTCGACAATAAGACCCTTTTGGCCCTCTTTCCTTCTGGAATCTATTCGCTCATTAGCAATCATAACGCCATCTGGGATTTGTCTTACACTAACGAAAGCACCTTGGAATAGAGATTTAAGTTTGTCCATTACTCTGCCGCTCTGTGAAGCTAACACCTTCGTTATGATTTTATAAGGGCCTCCAACCAGGCTAATAGGTCTGTAATCAGAGAAAGAAAAGTTGTTCTTCTTCTTAGGGGTTAAGACTATAAACGTTTGATTTAACCTCCACTGAAGAGACACTGTCCTCGAGAACTCTGATATCATATCCATCATTGAATCCTTTATGATACCCCAACACTTGCTATAGAAAGAAATGGGTAGACTCTCCGGCCCGGGGGCCTTATCCTTCGCCAATTCAGATATGGCTAATTTTACATCGTCCTCAAAAATTTCTCTTTCTAGCATATCCGCCTCTGCTTAAGATATTCTAAGAAGAACAATGTTGTGAATACCCGGTCGTATCTTGGCTCGCATTACAAGTTACTGAAATGATCCACAACTTTCTCTTGCAATATCTTCTTCCGCAGTAATGATTCATTCCTCCTGAGTGATTATGCTTATTCGATTTTGGCGAGCTCTGCACTTAAGAATTCTATGGAAATAAGAAGTGTTTTTGTCCCCTGCCTCAAGCCAAATTGTTCTAGGTTTTTGCCTCATACTGATTTCCTCCAGTCCCATTAACCTTTTAAGAGTGGCTTTCATCTCCTTGCGAGAGTTCAACTCCGCAGAAGACAGACTTTGAGATTCTTCTTTGACATCTAAATTAGTAATGTCTGATTGGAGTTTAGAGCACTCACGGTTGAACTTTTCCCTAGACCAAGGCTTTAGCTTTTCTTTGATATATTGAAGCTTCTTCCATAGTGTATGACCTGCTGAAACTCCCAATGGAGCTTCTTGCCACCAAGCCGAAATATTAAGAATGAAGTCGTCTTCAAACATCCATCTATCCTCCAGCCTGAAAAGTGGAGTGTTTGAGGAGTCAACCTTTGTTCTCAAAAGGATGGGAGCGTGATCTGAGATGGGTCTAGGAAGGATAATTTGTTCAACTTTAGATACTTATCCTCCCATAATCTATTGATGAGGAGCCTGTCTAGAATATTAAGAACTAGATTTATTTGATTATTGATCCAAGAGAATTCCATGCCATGTATGGGAAGGTCCATAAAGTTGTTGCAGTCCACCCAGTCTCCAAAGTCTCATACTTAAATGTTATCTTCTACCATTTTTCTTCTCATGTAGAAAGAATCACATTTAAATCTCCACCTATGCACCATGGATGCTGCCATTTAGAAGCTATCATGTCCAGTTCCACCCATAGATCTTTTCTTTTACTTTTCGAGCAGGGGCCATAGACACCTGTAAAAATCCAAGAAAAGTTGTCTGATTTGTTCTTGAAAAGGATAGATAAACAAACGGAACTTTTGAAAAGTTCAATAGCTTCCATTACATTAACATCCCAAGAACACAAAATACCTCCTGAACTCCCATCAGCTGGGATAGCTTCCCAGTCACACAGACCCTTACCCCAAACACTTCTAATTACAGACTCCAGAAACTCCACACACTTGGTTTCTTGAAGACAAAAAACAGAAACATTGAAATCTACCACCTTGCTAACTGCAAGTTTCTTTGCTGGACTGCCTATCCGCTGATGTTCCAACTAATAAGGTTTACTGACATTGTTTCTAAACCTCCCCCAAGATTTGGAGCCGAGCTAACCTTCTTCATGGAAGATGGAGTGTTTTACATAGCCCAGTCCAGATTCTTCATTTCTCTAATTAACTCTGTTGATCGATTCTTCTTGATGCAACCTTTAAAAATAATTTTTTGAGTGTGTAACCCGACCTGACATATCCATCTGACCTATTTTGTCCCCAGCGATCCAACCTCTCACCTATTTTTTCCTAATTTTTCTGTTCTCGTCTCTTGATTGCATTGCATTTATTCTGCATTTCTCCATTCCTTCTTCAGAATGCTATCTTTGCTTTCCCTAAGCTAAAGAACTTAAGATGAACAAAATTATGCAGATTCACTTTCAAGGTCACTGTCGAAGTAAGGGGAGCCTCAAATACAGTTTTGGAGTGCTTTGGTGAACCTCGAGATAAGAAGAAAGCTGCAGCAGAACACGCAGCGGAAGGGGCCTTATGGTTCTTACAACAAGAGGGCTACCTACGTAAGTACGAGTAAGTCTTATGCTGCAGAGAGAGAATGTTATAATGTATTTGTATAGCACATGGCTAAAATCAATACAGTTAGCATGTGAAGGAGACAGAACATACATGTACGAGCGCCCACACACAAATATAGGTACTGATATACGCTTACATATACATTGCCGTTATAGCATCAGCTTAGACACTTCAGGCAACATTTTGCAAATAGCGAACACAAATCTGTGTAAGTTTGAGGAGGCAGTCTAAATGTGAATAAGTTATTAGCATGTCGTCATAACAAACACCAACATTGGGTGCTTGACCCAATTTCCTTTTCGAGCAATGTTCGCTAATTTGAATCTTGTTCTTTCTTAGATGGTTTCCCGTCATTCTTGGCTCAACCAAAGCCGAACCAACTAACAGATCGACTAATTCGTGGTCTAGTTCAAATTAATCTAGTTTCCTTTGATTACTCTGTCAATGCAGGGTTTGAATTTAGGAACGAAATCAACAAATTCCCATTCACAGATTGAGCTTTTGATCTCTGAGGTAGATCTTTCTTGTGATTTTGCCTAGTCTTGAACCACCACTCCCGTCTAGGGGTGGGAAACGGGCGCGTACGTTCGGGCTCGGGCACTAACTTCATCGGGTCGGGCAGTCAATATGAGTGTACATTAGGGCGTGCGGACATATTCGGGCCGGGCTTATTACTAGTAACTGATGCACAGTGCCCGTCCACAAACACGAGTTTGTTCGGGCTTCGCGGGCTTCTGGTGTTTCGAGCATCGGGCAAATCCAACACGAGGATCAGACTTTCCCAGACAAGCCATGGAGATCATCAAAATCTCACCACCACCATGATGGCATCCATAGAAATCTGATCTTCATTTAACCAAGGCAATACTCAATTAACATTCAATAATCTCACAAAACAAACCAAAACTTTATAATATACGATTATAAAATTTAATGATGATGAATTTGTGTTTCTAGCTTTTCTAGGTATGGGTTGGTAATGATGAGAATTTGTGTTTCTACCTTTGACATTTCAAGTGGATCTGTGAGAGTTGGATATTTAAGTCAGAGTGAACAAGACGACACAGATTGGAGAAAGAGGTGAGAGAAGAGGAGATGATGGAAAGAGGCGAGTCGGTTGTTCTGAGGTCCATTATAGACATAAAGAAGCTTGTAGGGTAAAATCCAATGGATGAGATATAACATTGAAACCGTTGGATTATTATATAGGTCGGGTTATAAGCAAAGGGTTAATCGGGCTCCTAGGGGTTTCGGGTCGGGTGACGGGTGGGAGAGCCTACCCGTCCCCCGCCTATGAGAGCCCGACTTATCGGGCCGGGTCTCTGGTGCCCATTTTACTCTTTTGCACCGGGTTTGAACGTGCGGGCCTCGGCCTCTTGGGCCGTTTCCCAGCCCTACTCCCATCCAAATACACAATAAGATGGCAGATTGTAATTCATGACTTTTGTAATTGGCTTGCTGTCTCGTATGATTCATAGAAGGTCAGTTTTACCGGGAATGAAGTTTCCGGGGTGTAAAGTTTTCGGTGGAAACAAAAAAAATGTGTAACTTTTTGTTTCCCCCAAACACCAGACCCTTATATTTTTCAGCTTCGTCTTTGCTCTTCTTCTTTTCCCACTACAACCATTAACTCCGGCGACCTTCAATCCAAATTTCGGCTACACCTCCAACTCCGACAACATTTTTTTCTCATCTCTCTATCTCCGGCGAAGGGGAGGAGCCCCTTCGTCGCAGCTCTGGTTTCCAGATGAAACCAGACCAGACGAGATCAGATCTCGTCTGGTTTCAAACCAGACGTCCGGAGGCGGGGTTCTTCCTCTTCGCCAAAGATAGTGAGAGAAGAGAAAGAGAGAGAGTGAGAGAGAGAGTGAGAGAGAGTGTGAGAGAGAGAGAGAGAGTAAAGAGAGAGAAGAGAGAAGGAGAGAAGACAGAGAAGTGGATAAATAAATCTCTGGCGAGTTCACCGGTCGACGACTATGTCGGTGAGATAAAACAGAGGGTGCGTTTGGGGTAACTGTTTTAGTTTTACGCCTTTGATATTTTATTCTCCGTAAGCTTTTCTTATTTTCCTAAAACATCGACCTTTACAGAATGAAATCACATTTTTCCGTCAATAAGCCAACCACTTTCATATTATCCGAACAAAAAAAATTTCGGGGACACAAAACTTCAAATGAAGATTTTAAATTTTAACAAATTTCCTGGGGTGTTAAATTTTCAAGGGAAATAAGATGTTTTCTTCCTCATCTCCTACCATCGACTCTGGCCACAGCTAGCTCCGACCACCACCACGAACATTGGCCACCACTACCACTACCATTTTTCTCCTCGTCTTCTTCTTTTTTTTTTTTTCTCTCTCGCCACTACCACCTTCTTTATTTATCCTTCTTTTCTCTTTCTCCCTCTCTTTCTTTTCCCTTTCTTCTTCCATCTCTCTCCTCAATCCTAACTTTCTCTCTATTTAATCTTGCAAAAGGAATACTCCTTTTGTCGGAAAACCGATCTGGTTTGGAAGAAATCCCCCGAACCAGATGGCCTACTGGTTCGAGGTATCTCCCAAACCAGTATGAACTGGTTAGATATTTCACTCAACCGATTCGTTCTGTTTTGGAGGAGCTCGAAACCAGTGTCGTTTTCCGACGAATGAGATTTATCACTTCGCCGGAACAGGTAATGAGAGAAGAGCAGGAGAGAGAGAGAAACAATGGGCGATGATAGTGGACGGAGGGAAATAATAAAAAAAAAAATTAAAGGTCGTCGGTAATGGCCGTTTGTCGGCGACCATTACTGGAGTGGGAAAAAAATGCTAGTCGTGTTTTGGGAAACAAAAAGAGAAGGCCGGTCTATATTCACTGGAACTTTTTTTCATATGATAATTTGATAATCAATTGGTTAACTAAAGTTGATAAATTTTTGATAAAATTTTTGCACTCCAAAAAAACATTCTTGTTTCCCCAAAGTATTAGAACGTATATGACATTTTTTTTAGTGCAGAGATGTCCCTCCTTCCTCAAACCCTGCGGTGCTCAAGAGCCCTAAGCAAAAGTTACATTTTAACTTAATAAATATTTAACTTGACTTAGTTGTTTTTTAGATGTTCAACAAAAAAAAAAAAATTGGTTTTTAGATGAATGATCAGATTGACCGTGAAACCTTTTAACAGAAAAAAGAAGAAGATTGTCAGTGAAACCAGTTTATTCTTTCTCCAAACCTTGTAAGTATATCTTCCTATACTTCTTTTCCACATCATTGAAGGTATGCTAAAAAAAGAATAGCATAAATTAAATATGGTCGGTGCTATTTACAGAGCTATTAAGTGCTATTTACAGGTCTGGCTCTTTGTAGATCTACTTTTTACTATTTTTTTTATGAGAGTACTTTTTACTATTTACAAATCTTTTTATTTTATAACAACTTATTAGTTATTTAGAATAAAACCCCTATTTTAGAGATAGGTCCTTCCTCTCCATCTAAAATGCTGAAAAAATAAACATCAGACCCACCGAAAATATTGAAAAATAAACATCAAATTGACCGAAAATGTTGAAAAATTAAACATCAAAATGACCGAAATTAAGAAAAAGTTAAACATCAAAAATCAAGTTTCTTCACAAAAGTATTTTCACAAAAAATTTCTTCGCACAAAATTTCGTCACCGAAATTACTTGATAAAAACGTCACCGGAATTTGTTGGTAAAAACGTCACCGAAATTTATTGGTAAGAACGTCACCGAAAATGTTCATGGTTGTAAGCATTATTTCACCGAAAATTTGGGTCGTTCACTTACAATGTTGACCTAGAAATCTAATTTTTTTTCAGAATAATCACCACAAATTAGTTTATCTTACCTCTAAAGTTATGTCTTCACTGAGAATGTTGTTATATGAGTCCAATGAAGAGTTGTAGTTGAGTTCATCAATATCAAACTTTTCCATTAATGAAGTCTCTTGACCACCAAGCTCCTCCATTAATGTACCTTCTTCATGGTTTGGTTCTTCCATTACTAATGTTTCTACTAGGTGAATGTGAGTTGATTGTTCATAGTTGTGGTTGTGATTGTTGGGGTGGCGAAAGGAGTTGGTGGTGGGGTTTAGGAATGAAGGAAATAAAATATCTTCTACTCTATAATCAATATTTTTCTTTCAGTTTGATCCTTATCAAATTTGATTTTAATCCCTATGTGCTCTGTAAATAGCAAAACCTTATTTACAGAGAAAGTTAAAAGATTTCAACTTTTGGGCTTTGTAAATAGCCAAAGTAGCTCTGTAAATATTTTGCCATTAAATATATAATAATTTGCACTTATTGAGTAGGTCTTCTTTTTTTTGTTGAAGCCCTTACTGAGTAGTTGAGAAACAGCAGAAATAAAAACTTATTGCGTGTTTGGATTTGGGATATCCAAAGCAGGATCTGTAAAAAAAAAGTAGGATTTGTTTATTTTGCAACTTTAAATTCACAGATTCTTAAATTCTATAGATTTTTAAATTGTACAGATCCATGAATCTAAATTTTGTATAAAATCAAAATCTTAGTCTACTTTGTTAGATTTCCAAAATTTTGGATTGTTTTTTTTAGGGAACCCAAATACATACTCCCTCCGTCCCAAATTAATAGTCCCACTTTGAAAATACAATTGTTTTCACAAGTTTTGCTTTTCCATTTTTACCCATATTAATTTAGTAAATCCTTTTTGGAATTCAAGGAATTATGGTAGGGTATTATTTCTCTCACTTCACTTACCATAAGTGACCAACTATTGAAAATAAAATGAAGCACTAAATTAGAAACACAATAAAATGTGATAATCTTAAAATTTAAAATTAGTAGCAAATGTTGGCAGTATTTTTTTTTCTTAATTAATCTCATACCCAAATAATGTTGATTTTAAGCCATTATGGAAAGTCGGATACTTTATTAGGGAATGAGCTAGATTTTGGTGTTATTCTATTAAGAAATATTCTAATTAGCTAATAATAACTCTAAAATCCAATACAAGGGTATACTTGGAAAAGGTAGGGATTAAATATGATATAAAAAGAAATGAGACTCTTAATTTGGGACGGACCAAAAAGGAATACGGGATTCTTAATTTGGGACGGAGGGAGTATAAAACTTAAGGATACAAAGTTTAGTACAAGAAAGACTAAAAGGAAACTCTAATGTCCCACAAGGACTAACTAAGTAAAACAGTTAACATCAGGGGGTAAAAGTAAACACTTTCGCATTTGGAATGTTGACGCGGCCAAGTTATGTGCCACCGAGTTGCTTTCTCTGAGACAGTGTGAGAGTGTGATGTGAAAACAGGAGGCGAGTGCACGTGTCTATTCGAGATCTACCGATAGTTGCCAAGGGACCGTTGGATGTTCATCCTTAAGATACGCAATTAGGGTTTTGGCATCCGACTCGAGTATAAGGAAACAAGTCCCCCTTTTCCTCAGCCAGAATTATCCCTAAATTTATACCTTGTATTTCGTTGTGGAGCGGCGATTTAGGTGTGAAAGTTGAGATTTTTGAATGGATGATTGTACCAATTTCATCCCTTGCTACTGCTGCCGCCGAAGCCCCTTGAACTCGATATGAACCATCGTTGTTGATCTTGATTTGATTAGTTGGAGGAGGTAACCAAACTCTGACCTGCATGTTAGTGGAAGTAGAAGAAGAGTTAAGTGGTTCAGAGACATACCTGAGCTCATTGGAAGTTGTCCACCAACATCTCCTTAGATCGAGCTTTTGGCCGTTGGTGATGTAGTTATTGTGAGTCTTCCACCATTCCCGGAGAAGGCAAGAGTATCTAAACCAGATTTTATTTGCTCGTTCTCCTTTCTTAAGCAACATTGAAAGATTTGTGACTGGATTTGGACCTAGCTGTTGCAGATCTGTATCTCCAGTGATTCTTATGAGGTCTTTGAAACATTTGCATTCTCCAAATAAGTGTTGAGTCGTTTCTAACTCACTGGTGTGACAAAGTCGACATGTCTGAGTTATGTGAGGGATTCATCTTCCAATGTTAGTTAAAGTCGCATTTCCATAATGTATAAGCTTCCAAATAAATAATTGGATTTTGGGACACATGGTGTTTTTCTGCCAAAAATTTTTCCATCAGAATTCTGTTAGAATATTTAACCTTATACGTGCATATAGTCAAATAGAAAACCACCATATAGTATGCCATGTATAATATAAATTAGACATATTCTCCACAAGATTCAAAAAGATTAAACTTAATCACGGAAGCGTACCTTGATCCATTGCTTGTATTTGGTGTGATGGGTTGATCTTCCACTTGGTTCTTCTTCTCTTTAGAATCTCTCTTGTGATGGAGGGATTTCACACTTAACCAAAATTGTAGAGATTCGGGAAGCAGCCCAAATGGGGACCATAACCCCTATTTATAGACTTTTATTTCTAATTTGGCCCCTCATCAAATTAGAAATCACTTTATGGTCTCTACACGTTTATTACATGACACTTTGATACCTACTGGTCAAGTCAATCCATATTAGACCACTTTACGACTTGACAATTTACTGAGATAGCCATACACATGTCTATACATATGTGAGCCCACATATGTTGAAATTTCTTCCAACAATCTCCCACTTGGGCCACATATGCTATTTAGAAATGTGTACATCCTTATGAGCTCAAAATGTGCTATCAATGATTAGGTATCCCAAACAATCTGGTCCATCAGTTGTGCTGCTACGAGATCAATCGTCACTAAATCCATCAGTAGTCACACATACCAACATAACCAAATGACATAGATCAATCATGAACACGTAGCATGGAAATTACATGCCATGTGATCTTACCATTCCTATTTCCATTTGGTCCACCCTTACCTTTAGCGAGATCGACCTTAACATAATATCACAGAGTGTAAAATAACTGAATACCTTATTTCTGCAGAAAATATTCAAAATATAGAGCAATGTCTAAATAACACCAAACCATATGTGTACAAACTCCCACTAAACCTTATTACCATATAGTGATATAACACCAATAAGAACAATGTTCTCATTAAACACCTTCGGTGTTAATCCCTCAGTTAGCGGATCCACAATAATGGAGTTTGTCTTAATATGCTCTATAAGAAACCCACTCTATGTTCTTTTATTCACAACCGAGAACTTTATATTTTAGTTCTCATTGTTGTTCATATGAAACAGATGCAAAATAATTGTCACAATATGACTTTAATGGTATTTTAATACCCTTAGAATGGCATTTTTAGTGAAAAAATACTGCAATCCTAATCCAAAATTGGATGTCTTAAAACTGCTACAAGTTCTATTACATGATTCAAAAGAAGCTATGAATGTTTAAGTAACACTCTTCCTAACATAGATCTTTTAGTAAATAGACGAATGTAGCCTTATACTGATTTTGTAATTATTTGCATCCACTATAGTCAGAATCAAATGCTTTATGATCTCCCAGAGGATCCGACTTCTTGTATGTGAGCATATAATCTTTATTTCTCTGTTAGTATCTGAAAACTCTTTTGGCTGCTTTCCAGTGATCCATTCCAGGATTACTCAAACATTTTCCTAACATACCGACAATGAATACTATATCTGGACGTGTACAAACTTGAGCATACATCAGACTCCCAACTGCTGAAACTTGAGGAATCTGTTGCATTTCTTTAATTTCTAAATTGGGTTGAGGGCACTGATTTAGACTAAATTTGTCTCCTTAAGCGATTGGGGTGTCTCCTGGTTTCGACATACAAAACCAGGAATACAAAACTACTCCCACTGAACATGTGATACACACAATCCTCAACAATATTTGTCTCAAAACCAAATGAGACTACAACTTGATGAAATTTGTAGTACCACTGATGGGAAGCCTGCTTGAGCCCATAGATGGATTTCTTTAATTTGCAAACTATATTCTTTGGATCACCATATACAAAGTTTTCGGGTTGCACCATATATATTGTTTCATCTATGTCTCCATTGAGAAACACCGTTTTGACATCCATTTGATGTAGCTCAAGATCAAAATGTGCTAGAAGTGCCATAATTATCCTAAAAGAGTCTTTTGAAGAAACTGAAGAGAAAGTCTCTTTATAGTCCACGCCTTCCTTTTGAGTGAAACCTTTAACCACAAGACGAGCCTTATATCTCCCCACATTACCTTTCGAATCTGTTTTGGTTTTAAAAATCCATTTGCAACCAATGGGTTTCTTACCTTCAGGTAATGGGACAAGATCCCAAACTTGATTGTCTTGCATTGAGTATACTACGTAATCATCTGAAATAACACTTCTCCTCTCTCTGTTGGATCTCCATAATGACACTTCCTCTTGAGGTTGTTGAGTTTGTCCTTCAGGAACAACTTCCTGAAGTGGAGTGGGGAGTTGTTCAACATTGTCTTTTAAGGGTTCCAAATCACCTTCTTCGACAATCGCACGCATAAAAATTGGTACTTTGTCAGAAGTAGTAGTAGGGATCACAATTGATTCCTCCTCAAAGACAATGTCTCTAACCTTATTTCTCCCCCCAAACTCAACATCCTCAAAAAATACTGCAGTTCCCGTCTAAAAAAATAGACTTTCTTGTGGGATCGTAAAGTTTGTAGCCCCTAGATCGCTCTGAGTATCCAATAAAATAGCTGCTTATTGTTTTGGAGTCTAACTTCTTTGTCGTTTGACCTATAAAGCCTTGCCTCAGATGGACATCCCCAAATATGTAGATGCTTTAGACTTGGCTTTCGCCCTGTCGAAAGTTCATAAGGTGTTTTAGCTACTACTTTAGATTGTACTCTATTAAGGATGTAAGTTGCTGTCTTTAATGCTTCTCCCCAGAGTGACTCTGGTAAGGTGGAATGACTGATCATACTCCTTACCATATCTTTAAAAGTGTGATTTCACCGTTCAGCTACACCATTCATGCTAGGACATGGTGTATTGTGGGACGATTCCGCATTCCTCTAGGAAGTTAGCAAATGGCCCTTGACGTTGTTCTCTTGAACCGTCATATCTGTCATAGTATTCACCACCATGATCAGATCTAACGACTTTTATTTTTGCATTGAGTTGATTTTCAACTTCAGCTTTAAAATCTCTGAACACATCTAAGGACTCAGATTTTTCATGAATGAGATATAAGTACCCATATCGAGAGAAATCGTCTATGAAGGATATGAAATATCGTTGACCATTCCAAGAAGCCGAAGGGAATGGTCCACATATATCAGTATGAATCAATTCTAAGACGCTTGAAGTCTGAGAAGTCAAGTAAATCCAAAATACCTTCTGACACCAGTTCTTTGAGTCTATTTTTGGATATATGACCTAAACGTTTATGCCATAATTTTGCAGAATTCACTTCAGTAATTTTCTTTTTCGTTCCCCGTGTTTCCACGTGCAAGGTTTCATCATAGGATTCAATAGTGTCAAGCAAGTATGGGTTATCATAAGCACTTAGCAAACCAGTACCACACTTATTTGAACTTAAAGAAACACTAAATTGATTGTTTCCAAATGAATAATGATAACCAGATTTGTCCAAAACTGAAACTGAAACCAAATTCCGTCTGAATGACGGTACAACAAAAGTGTCTTTCAAATCCAAATCAAAACAAGTTCCTAATAATATCATGTGATGACCTATTGCCTCGACCTCTACCGCCTGCTCGTCTGCCACATAGATGTATCTTTCACCATCAATTAGCTCTCGGTAGCTCAGACAATCCTGCGTAGAAACACTAATGTAAGTAGATGCACCTGAATCTAATCACCACGTGTTTCTAGGTACTGAGATAAATTAACTTCAGAACAGACCAAAGTAAAGAACATACCCTTCTTGGCACGCCAAGTAGCATACTCGGTGCATTCTTTCTTCATATGCCCAGGTTTTCCACAAAAGAAACAACAGTTTTCTTCCTTAGGTTTCTTTTGCTCTGGACCCTTAGCAACTTCATTATCCTTATTCCTTTTCTTGCCTCTCCCTTTTGAGATGCTGGCCAAATGAGCACTTTCAGAATTCTCATGCTTCACTTTTTCCTCTTCTTGCACACAGTTTGAAATGAGCTCATTAAGAGTCCACTTCTCCTTCTGACAGTTGTAACTGACCTTAAATTGACCAAATTGTGCAGGAAGAGAGTTCATTACCAAATACACGAGTAAGTCCTCAGACAGCTCGAGCTTTAGTGCCTTAAGTTTGGAAGCTATATGAGACATCTTCATGATGTACTCCCTTATGTTTCCCTTGCCTTTATACCTCATAGAAGTCAGGTTCGCCAAAAGCGTTTCTGTTTCTGCCTTATCGTTCTTTTCATACCTTTTTTCAATTTCGACAAGGAAATCAATGGCCTTAGTTACCTCATCAGAGATTGCGCCTCGAAAAGCTTCTGGAATGCCGCGCTTAATGATCATGAGACTCTTGCGATTGGAGCGATCCCACCTCTCATAGTGTCTCCTTTCATCAGGAGAACTATCATCCGTAAGAGGGGCAGGTTGCTCCACCCTAAGTGCAAGATCCAGATCCATGCAACCCATAACGAACAAAATGCTCTCTTTCCAGTCCTTAAAGTTATTCCCATTGAGAATGGGAATGTTGTAGCATTCATTGGTATATTTGCAGCAACTACACAGAAAATAGATATAATAAATTTACATGTTCACATCATAGCTATACTAAAGTGAGATTTAAAATTTAAACAATAACGAGATACGTAGCAGAATACCGAGCACAACATTAATATCAAGTCTTTGGACAGTAATACTAATTTGTAAGTGGTATCTCTGTTGCAGTAATCAAACATAGACGATAAATCCTGTCAAACAATAAGTCTATCTTTGGACCAACTCATTATTCACATGGACACCTTACAATCATCTCACATTTATCACCACATGTGTATATGTAGTTCGGCCAAATATTAAACTACCTTTGGGTCGACTTAATACCCGCATGAATTTACATACATACGACCTACTCCAACATTGTCATTGAACTAATCTACATAAAAGAGATGTCTGATATTATTTGAGGGATGTATCAGTTATTCATTGTTTAAATTTTATAAAGTAAATGTCAAAAGAAAAAACCTTTAATTTGGTATGTAATTGACCCAGTCAGATCAATCTGACTCAATAAGTCTGATCGGTCTGATTCAATAAGTCAGACGGATTTAACACACTAAATGATCTGTCTGACTCGACCGAGTTAGATCTGAGTCAGAACTATCTGACTTGGTCGAGTCAGATCTGAGTCAGAACTGTCTGACTCGATCGAGTCAGATGTGACTGACTCGTCCGAGTCAGATTTCAGGCTGACCAGTCAGTTGGTCTGGTCAGACCAACTGACTGGACTGCCCACGTTCCAATTAATAAGGAACGTGGGCACTCCCCATCCCCACTTTAAAGTAGGGCGTTACAACAGTAACCCCACTTTAAAGTTAACGTAATGTGGGATGATGTTTCATTCCCCACATTAAGTGGGGAATTAAAAACTAACTCCTGTTTTTTTTCTTTTTTTTTTTCTTAAAATAAAAAAAACAGGAACTTGACCCATATATAAAAAAAATTTGATCCATATATAAAAAAAAACTTTATCCCCAATTTTGACAAATAATTTGTTTGAATAAATAGGTTTCTACAAAATTTTGATAACTTAAAGATTTAACTCAATATCAAAATTTTAATCACATAAGTTTATACTCAGTTCAAAAAACTAATTTTACCTAAGATTAATATGACTCAATTTATATCAAAACTTTGATTCTTAAATATTGAAATGGAACCGAATCACATGATATAAATATTTATATGTCAAGATAACCTATCTACAAGTTATCCGAACTTAATTTTTATGGAAGATCATGATAACCCCAAGTTTTAGACATAACAAATCCTTCATATATGTTCATAAGATAAATTAAATACCATAGACTTCTAAATTTCTCAATGAATCTTAAAATTGGAGTGACTCTTGATACCAATTGTTAGAATATTTAACCTTATACATGCATATAGTCAAATATATAACCACCATATAATATGTCATGTATAATATAAACTAGACATGCTCTCCACAAGATTCAAATAGATTAAACTTAATCACGGAAACGTACCTTGATCCATAGCTTGTATTTGGTGTGACGGGTTAATCTTTCACTTGGTTTTTTTTCTCTTTACAAACTCTCTTATGATGAAGGGATTTCACACTTAACCAAAATTGTAGAGATTCGGGAAGCAGCCCAAATGCGGACCATAACCCATATTTATAGACTTTTAGTTCTAATTTGACCCCTCATCAAATTAGAAATCACTCAATGGTCTCTACACATTTATTCCATGACACTTTGATACCTATTGGTCAAGTCAATCCATATTAGACCACTTTACGACTTGACAATTTACTGAGATAACCATACACATGTCTATACATATGTGTGCCCACATATGTTGGAATTTCTTCCAATAAATTCATGGGTTGTTTCAGAGAAACTCCCATGCTCAGTAGGTAGCCACCTTAACTTATTTTGAATTGAGCTTTGATGTAGCCTTATTTCCATTATTGCTTGTAGTGTTGTGTCATCAAAATAATTTCTGGTCACTTTTATATTCCATATAGTTGGGTTTTGCAAAATAAGATTTGATACCCAATAGATATTGTGTGGAAGAGGTGAAGTTATGATTGGTAAATGTCCGTTGATGTTAGTTATCCAGGGGTTGCAGGTGATCTTAATTTTTGAGCCCTCTCCCACTTGCCAAACTACATTTGGGAGTATAACCGATCTTGTCTTTAGAATAGATCCACAAAGAAGAAGAGCCTTGCTCTGCTGGAGTTGTCCAAAAATTATCATTGTTGAAATATTTTGACTTGAGTAACCCGACCCAGATAACGTTTGGGGTAACTAACATTCTCCATGTTAGTTTCACCATTAAAGCCTCATAAACTTCTTTCAGGGATCTTATTCCCAGACCACCACTTTTATTTTGGGATGTAAATTATCTCTCAGTTGACGAAGTGTATTTTGTGTTCTGTTTGTACATGCCCCCGCTCAAATTTTTGTTACACTAACTTTCAAACTTAAAATAACACCAAAATATCGCTTCTTTAACAACATATTTGTCCACAAAATGATTATTTTGAAAAGAATGTACTTTTTTATGAATCTTTTTTCCAAATAAGCGTTTTCACAGTGCTTTCGAGTATCGTTTTTTTCAAATGGGTTTTTTGTCAGAGATCGATATTTACAAATTGTTATTTTCAAAACTGTTATTTTCGGAAACCACTTTTAAAAATGTCATTTTCAAAAACTTTTATATAAAAAAGACAGTTATTTTCAGAAACTGTTATTAAAAAAATGTTGTTTTCAAAAACCATTATTAAAAAAAAACGTACGTTCCAATAAACAACTATTCTTTTTAAGAAACTGTAATGTTCATAAGGTGTTATTTAAGAAATACCATTTCCGAAGTTGTTATCGGAAAAAATCGTAATTTTTTTTTCAAAGACGGCTTTTTCCAAAAAACTTTTGTTTAACTATTATTCTAGAAATCAATATTCTCGAAAAACAAAATTTAAATAACCATGAATCTTAGGATTTTGCTTGGTTACCAAATAGACCAAACAAAATCCTATGGGTTCACGAACATAGGATTAAGAGTTCATGATTTTTTTCATCCAAACATATAATTAGTTTTTTTCGACCAAACCCGGCAAAGATAATCGAAACAGAACTTGATGAACCCACGATCACAAAAACATAAGTGAAGGGGAACCGAGGTACGCATTGTACGCACTGTCCTGAAGACAAAAACGCCTTCAATACCATGTTGAAATCGCTATGACGTGATGCCCAATGTCTCCTAAGATTTAATGATTCTAACGAAATATGAGTAGCAATCTCAATTCTTGACCGGGCAGATTCGGAAAGTTACAGAAGATAGAGGGGAAAAAAAGAAAAATAATCTTATTTCCTTGTGTGCGTTTTGTTGTGAAATGAAGTTCTATTTTTATTTTATTTTTGGTGTATGAAGGTCGCCATAGAAGAGAGAGGTGAGGTGGAGAGAGGGAGAGAAAAAAAACTTTTGTTTAACTGTTATTCTAAAAATCAATTTTTTCGAAAAAAAAAATTTAAATAACCATGAATTTTAGGATCTTGCTTGGTTACCAAATAGACCAAACAAAATCCCATGGGTTCATGAACATAGAATTAAGAGTTCATACAATTCATGAATCCTATGCATTCATGATTTTTTTCATCCAAACATATAATTAGTTTTTCTTCGACCAAAACCGATAAAGATAATGAAAACAGAACTTGATGAACCCACGATCACAAAAACAGAAGTGAAGGGGAACCGAGGTACGTGTTGCACGCACTGTCCTGAAGACAAAAACGCCTTAAATACCGTGTTGAAATCGCTACGACGTGAGGCCCAATGTCTCCTAAGATTTAATGATTCTAACGAAATATGAGTAGCAACCTCAATTCTAGATCGGGCAAATTTCGAAAGTTACAGAAGATAAAGAACAAAGAAGAAAAATAATCTTATTTCCTTGTGTGCTTTTTGTTGCGAAATTAATGGAGTTCTATTTTTTTGGTGTTTGAAGGTCGCCAGAGAAGAGAGAGGTGAGGTGGAGAGAGAGAAAAAAAAACTTAAGGATGAAGGTCGCCGGAAATTTTGACCGATCGACAACCTTATCAGAGAAGATGATGAGGTGGCGAGAGATGACGTGGCAGAGAGAGGTGACGAGAAGGAGGAGAGAGAGAGTTAACAAACATTTAACAACGACGAAAAAAGGGGGCCATCTGGGTATTTTTGATAAAGTGAGGGGCTACATGTGAAGCTGGTCACAAAGCAGGGGCCCTTTCGGAAAACAACCCTTTTTTTCAGACTTGTTTTGAAGTCTGAAATTTATGGGGTCTTTTTCAGCCAGTTCAGGCAAAAATCAAATTCAGCCAAATTTTCAGATTGTCTTAAATCAAAAAAATAAACATCTAAAATTTGAATTAAAACTCAATTTCAGATGTCAAACCTGAAAAAAAAAACAAACAACACCTTAGTTAACAACAAAACAAGGTATAAAATATACAATATTACTTAGAACAACAAAACAAAAAAAAGTTGGAAAAGTCATTATTGAAATTACTTATTTTGAAAGGGAGGTTTTATAAGCAATGCCCAAGGTTGTTAAAGACAATTCCTAAAATATTTAAAAGCAATGTCTTGTAAAAGAGACAATGCCCCAACTAATGTTTGACCTAAAGGCACAATTAACACCGTTAGGTCTTCTCTGATCGGCGTCCTTAATAAAAAAATTATTCTCTCTTCCTCCATCTTCCTTCCTCTTTCCTTCTTCCCTCTCTACTATATCTCTCTATAACTTCAAGTCTAGTTCTCCAAAACTTCAAGTCTGGAAAATCAAACCTCCGGTGATGGGGAGCCCCTTGGCAAGAGAGTAATAGAGAGAGTAGAGAGATGATGAAGAAGAAGAAGAAGAAAAAGGAAGAAGAATAAGGAAAGAGGAAGAAGGAAAAAAAATAAGTGGGTAATAAACACCCTCAAGTTTACACATTGCCTTTAACCATACTTTCCCAACATGTTTTGACCAAGTCATCGGTGAAAAATACATTCTCTTTAACAAGTTTGAACATTGCGCATAAAAGTTATTTTATTTGAATTGAGTCGACGATTCGGGATGTTACCCCTTTGTGCAAGTAAAATTCAAGCAAAGACGTTCCAAAATAAAACAACTCACAAAATCTCTATCTCGATTAGTTTTTGCGTAAAAAAGTCCGAGAGAAAAGCTGATTACATTAATGTTGTCTTGCTTCTCTTTTCACATTCATCTCAATTTATAGTTTTTAGCCTATTGAATTGAGGGAGATATTATAGCAAAAATAAATTGTAATTAAAACTAATTAAAAATGTTTAATACAATATACTGTCTTTAACACAACATTAAAAACTAATAACGACCCTTTTTTGTTGACTTTCTTTTGTGTAACAAAGTGTGAGAAAAGAAATTTAAAACAAATATTTGTGCTCTTAGTGAAAAACTGAAAATTATTTTACTATCGATTCTTTTAGATATATATAATTCTCAACAATTCCCACTTATATTTAAAATAAAGAATTATTTCGAGCAAGACGGACTCGAATGGTGCACAAGCAAAGGTGTCCTTTGACTTGAACTTTTTTGCATAGCGTTAAACTCTCAGAATATAGAGTAACTAACGTCTTGAACTCTACTTCTAAGATATACCAAGATAACATAATACACACAGTTGTTGTAGTGCATTGTTCAAAACCAGGATATTGTCATAGGAAGCGCCTTACTTCGACTCTAAAAACAACCTAACAAAGCAAAGCGACATGGAAGGCTAGAAAAAACCAACGACCCACTTTTCATGCATGAACCTTCAGATGTCAAAGGATTTGTCAGTGACAGAAGATACACAATTATAGATACTATCCTCCTAATGGCTATGAACACGTGGCTCCCATAAAAAATGGTGCCTTACCACTGCATCATCCTAACCGAGCATCACGACCAATCATACAATCTCATAGAATCATATCGGGTTTTCCCTAAAAGATAGAGGGTTCCAATTCTAAACTCGGCGTAACAAACACAAAGGCGAGTATCTTTCTGAGTTTGAAGATGAAAACTGATCCAAAATCGGTTCCATGAGATAATAAAAATATGTCAGGATATTGTGTGGGTATATTGTTTTTCTTTGAAATGTCAACTACTTTAAGGGGTATGAGTCCATTCTCGAACTCTTGACCTAGAATGTGGAAACTATTGTTTCTCTGGTTAGAAATCGATAAGTCGATCTCTCTCTCTATCTTGTCTTGATTAAGACAAAGTTTTATTTCTCTAATGTATTGAGAGATAAACAATAAGCGAATAATGATTAATCAATATTCCTTCTTTCAGATTAACCGAGTTAGACTAAAATTACTTGAGTCGATGCGAGAATAAATTCTCTTTCCTTAAGAAAATTTACACCACCGTAACAGTACCAACAGTTAGGGTGTATGCCTTCGGGATACAACAACTATCCTTTCAGAATTTAAGATGATACTTCTATATTCTGAAAGCAAACGAACCTACGTAAATAATATGAGCTCTTGGACTAATGCGAATGGATCTTCTAGACGATTGAATGTTATAAATTCACTCGGTACTTCTCTTTTCAGAATTCCAGACACATATTAGAATGCTTCTAAAATCAGATTTATATTCCTGACACATACCAGAATACTGATTTTTGAAGAGAAGACGAGAATGACTTGAATGATTTTTGAGATGAATTTGAGTTGTTTATATAGGAATCGAATCCACATTTAATTAGGGACACATCCACTGGTTTTTAGGACATAACTCTTTGAAAATGAGTTGCTTAAATAACTGGGAATTTCGGCTGCCTTCTGGGACTTTGGATTTGCTAAAAATCTCTGAGAGAACGTGATCCATTGGATCAGTCCCGAGGTTAGCCCAAAACCTGCAACAAAAGTCGTTAGATGAGATCTAGCGGTATCCCGAACACAACCCACCGCGTAGAGGATGCACACCGTTGGATCTCGCAGATACAACGCGTCTCGCAACGTCTCAACTCTATCCCGGAGCTTCTAATCGTGCCACAGTTGGTTCTTTTCAAATCCCGCGGAGTGAACACGGACCGTCCAGATCTGGGTGTGTCCTCTTCGCTCAAATGACCCTCGATATAACTTTGTCCATTTTGATGTTTTAGTCCCTAACTTAACCGATCTTCGTCCAAACTTTAAACTTGAATTTCTCATTCATCCGGAATTATATTTGAGTGATTTTTAGCTCTAAATTCAAGATCTCGATGAGACGAACACAATGGTTCATTCCGTTTCCCAATTTGACTAGTCGGGTCGAGCCAAAATTGACTCCGACCAACAATTTCCCACATGAATGAAAATTCAAGGTTTACTATGATATATGCAGACATACTATATTGACAGACTGATACTAGCAGAGCTCATATACGTAACTTCGCTGCATCGGAAGAAGGTAGTCTTTTGACTTTGAACCTTTCTTAGTGAGTAACTGCAAGGTCTATAGGGACGGTAGTGAACTTTTCGTCTTGGGAATTGAAAACCAAAATATCTATCACACAGCTAATCCCTTACTTACTTAGGTTCTCTGTTGTGTTCATTTCGGCCATGAACAATCCCAATTTGGTGTGCTTTATAGAAATTGGCCTAGACGACTTTCCCATAGAACCGACACCAGTTCACACACATATAAGTCTATCCGTAATAAGGTATCCTATTATACCTCACGTTAGAATCAAGTTCTAATTTTTCAGATTTATTAAAAGCTTTATGCTTAACCTCTCAATACAGGCAACACTGATTTCATCCGAGGAATTGGTCAAGGATAAAAATCTCTCACAGTGTTACTATCGAGTCAAAATATAGCTTCAGCTGCCCATTGAACCTAGATCGTGGGATCTCCAGTCATCTAGGTAGGCTTTTATCATGCCTTTACTCATTTACTTTAGGAATTAGCCCCATTCCCCTTGATGATGGAACTGCTAACTCCTTGATAACCCTTTTGTAAATGGATTTGCTAGGTTATCTTTGGATCTTACATAATTTATAGTTGTGACCCCTTTAGAGAGAATTTGTTTCACGGTATTATATCTTCGACGAATGTGTCGAGACTTACTGTTATACGTCTTGCTATGTGCCTATGCAATCGCTGCTTGGCTATCGGAGTGAATACTGATTACAAACACCGAATTTGCCCATATTGGAGTATATTCAAGGAATTGTCGCAGCCATTCTGCCTCTTCCCCTACTTTATCTAGAGCAATGAATTCAGAGTCCATCACCGATCGAGCACTGCACGTTTGCTTCGAAGATTTCCAAGATATGGCAGCCCCTCCTAGTGTAAACACATATCCACTGGTAGACTTAGTGTCATCGGTATCATATATCCAATTTGCATCTGCATATCCCTCTAATAGTGCGGGATATGTGGTATAATGGAGTCTGTCTCCTTCGTCTTCCTTAGATACCCTAACACTCTCGTTATGGCGTTCCAATGTGTGTTATTTGAGTTACTCGTAAATCTACTTAGATTATTAACTGAGTAGGCTATGTCTGGTCGAGTACAGTTCATTAGGTGCACCAGACTTCGGATAATCCGGGAGTACTCTAATTGTCTTACTCCTTTACCTGTTTTCTTCATTAAGTGAATACTTGTATCTATCAGAGTATTCGCCACTTTTAGGTCATCTTTGTTGAATTTCTCTAAGATCTTCTCAATGTAATGCGTTTGGGATTAACTTATCCCTTCAGCTGTTTTGGTAACCTTAATTCCAAGAATGACCTCTACTTTCTCCAAATATTTCATGTCGAAAGTTTTCGAAAGCATCTTTTTAGTTGTATTAATGACATCTAAGTTATTTCCCATAATTAGCATGTCATCCACATACAAACATAGAATAAAACATCCTTTAGCAGTGGGTTTTGTATAGACACATTTATCACATTCGTTGATCTTGAATCCGTTTGATATTAATGTGTTATCAAACTTTAAGTGTCGCTGCTTTGGAGCGGTTTTCACATCCATCTGTTTTCAATTTTTTCTTCGAGTTGTCCGTTTAAGAAAGCGATTTTCACATCCATCTGGTGAATCTGCAGATTATATAAGGATGTTATAGCTAACTCTTATTAAGGTGATTCGACTAACTGGAGAATAGGTGTCAAAATAATTTAACCCTTCTTTTTGTATGAATCCCTTTTCGACAAGTCTCGCTTTATACTTGTCTATAGATCCATCTGTTTTCAATTTCTTTTTGAAAATTCATTTGCAGCCTAGAGGCTTACAACCCGGTGGGAGGTCTACTAGCTCCCATGTGTGATTTTGCATGATGGGTTCTATTTCACCATTGACAACTTCTTTCCAGAATGGAGCTTCTGGAGTAGACATTGTTTAGTGAAAGTTTGAGGTTCATTTTCTACCATATAGGTTAGAAAATCAGGACCAAAAATTCTTAACTATCCTTATCCTTTTGCCTCTTCGAGGTTCAAGTGTTGTTTCCTCGGTTTTCATATGATCTCATTTAGATGTTTCTGTATTTTACTCCTCCTCATCTCTTACACGTATTCTACTTTCATATGATACTTCTCAATTTTGTTTGAAAGGAAAAATGTGTTCAAAGAACTTAGCATATCTCGATTCCAGAATGGTATTTACGTGTACATTTTTCTATTTCAGACTTATGTACTAAAAATCTATAGGCGCCCCTATTTATTGCAGGCTCTATGTATACACAACCCACAGTCATAGTTCCCATCTTGACCCGTTTAGGAGGAGAAACTAATACCTTCGCTAGGCACCCTTAATCTTTCGTGTATTTAAAGGATGGCATCCTCCTTTTCATAGTCCTTATGATGGGGTAGCTTATTTAATAAGTGACTAGCCGATAGTATTGCCCCCCCTCCCCCCACAAGTTTTGAGGTAACCAGAACTAATTAATAGAGTGTTCATCGTTTCTATTAGCGTTCTGCTTTTCCGCTCTGCTACACCATTGTGTTGAGGTGTATAAGGAGTTGTTGTTTGATGAACTATGTCATTCTTGACACATATCTCGACAAAATGAGATTCATGCTCTCCTCCTCGATCACTTCTCAAAGCCTTGATCTTTTTATTAAGTTGAGTTTTTACTCCGGTTTTACAAAACTCGAACTTTTCGATTGCTTCATCCTACTCCTTAGTAAGTAAACATAACAAAACCGAGTGGAGTCATCGATAAAGGTGATGAAGTATTTTTTACCACCCCTGATTTGAACCATCTTTAAGTCACAAAGATCGTTTTGCATTAAGTCTAGAGGTTTTGTGTCTCGTTCTATTGATTTGAACGACGCCTTAGTCATTTTTTACTCTACACATGTTTGACATGCTCGTCTTGAGTCAATTTCGAATTTCGCAATTAACTCCAAGGTCATTAATTTCTTTAATGACCTATTATACACATGTCCTAGTCTTTCATGTCAAATATTAGAGGGCTCAACAATATAAACATAATTATTAGTCTTTCATGTCAAGTTGACTAAGTCTAGGATTTGAATCAAGTTAGGTTACTATTCATCTTCTTCTTCATTCATCAACTAAGCAACCAAGAAGGAGGAGAGAGAAGGAGGTTAGGGCTTGAAGTTTCTAGGGTTTATTGTTTTTGAAGCTTTAGGGTTTTGGAAAGAGCTAGAGAGAAAAAGAGAGCAAGAAGGAGGAGTGCCGGCCAAAGCAAGGCCGGCCAAGCTCAAGGCCGACCTAGCCTTGGCCGACAGCAGCTCGGGCTGCACGGCAGCAGCTCGAGCTGCTCGGGAAGGCCGCGGTTGCAGCTGTTCCGCCCGGAACAACAAAAAGCTGCTGCTCAGGATCTCCAAAACGCGGCATGGGACGCACTGGACGCGCAAGGGAGCAAGGGGAAGCACGGACCTTGCATGGGATGTGCGGTTGCGGCTCGGATTAGCTATTGTGGCCGGGAACTCCATGATTTCGGCCGGATCTTGAAGCTTCTTTGGCCGGATTTGTTATGGTGTTCCGGCCACTTTCTTGGCCGGAAACCTTAGGGCTTTTACTCCCCATGTCGTTGGCTAACTTTCCATATGGTTTGATTTGATTTTGGGTTAGAAATTGCTAGAGAGAGAAAGCTAGGGTTAGCTTTAATGGAGTTTGAGTAACAATGGAGAAGATGATGGTGGTCGCTATAGGGAACCCATAAAATTGCTAAGGGGAGATCGGCTGCAACTAAAAACTCATATTTTCCGACGATCTTAGCCTCGAACCACATCGAAAAAGGGGGATTCTCTCATCATTTTCATTCCATTTCTTATTCAATCACCATGTTTAGCTAACTTTAGTATGTCGATTATATGAGATGAAATGTGATGAATTCGTGATTATGTTTAACATGATTTGATGTTTTGATTACAAATTGATGTTCTTTTATTTCGATTATCGTTTTGATCGTATTTTCATGTGTCTTGTCAAGCACTTCGCATAGTTAATAGACGAAACGAAGTATTCGATATCGATCGTAGTCTAAGTCATAATTTCATGTGTCTTGTCATGCACTTCACATAGTTAGGCGACTAGACGACACTTTCGATGACTCGGGATTAACCGAATTAGGAGTTTGTTTGACTAAGTATGATCTCCAGATATACGTAGTACTTAGAAACATCTACTTTAGGAGTCGAACATTGATTATACTTCGACACATTAGATTGGATCATACGTAGTCGTAGGTTTATCATTATGGATTCCCGGACTTTGACACCTCTCTCGCTTATTTGTTGCCCGAATCGAGTCTTACCGTCTCCCGACTCTTGTTCCTCTGACACTTCTCTCGAATCTCTCTCGCCCATTTACATTAGATTATCTAGTTAGCTTTACTTGTTTTCTTCTCTTATTACTTATTCATACTAAAACCCCCCATTTATCATTGTTCTTTTCTTTTTAGTCTAAGTTAGCTTTTAATATCTAGACCGAGAGATAAGACCCTTCGATATCCAAACTACCTTCCTATCCTTGGAACGATCCTGGCATTGCCGGATTACTACTTGATACCTCCGCTTGGATGTGCAACCTTTTCGGGTGCATCACTTTCTTGGAGTGAATTTTTGTATGACCTTCCCCTTTCCTTTGACCTTAGTGGTTGAGTCATTTCCCATGAACAGGGTCTCTCTTTCGGCAAGTTTTGTCACCACAGATGTGACGAGTTGCTCCGGTGTCGACCCACCACTCTCTCTGGTTGTTAACCATGCTAACTTCAGATACCACTGCACAGACTGCACATAGGTTCATATTCTGAAGTTTCTCATACACTTCTTTGACTTCAGTGCGTAATCATAGCATATAGATTCTGTTTTCAGTGTCTTTTACTAGCGAGGCTTGGTTATTCGCATTTTTATGTCGTTTGCCGGTTTTGGAGCGGCAATCTTTAGCTAGATAGCCCCGTTTTCCTCAGTTGTATCATTGGTTGTCGAACTTGTTCCTTTTCTCCGGCTTTCCTCCGTTCTTAGACGGATGCTTACGCTTCGAATTTTTACTTGGACCGGTATATACAACGTTTACATTAGAGAGCTTTTCAGATTTCTGCTCGGCAATGTGACTGTCTTCTTCAATTCGAAGCTTAAGGATGAGTTCTTCAAGACTCATATCCTTATTCTTGTGGCAGAGATAATTTTTAAAGTCTTTCCACCCGTGGGTAAGTTTTCGGTCAAAGCTCGGACTTGGGAAGCTTCATTAGTTATTATATTCTCTGCTTGTAGTTCTTGCAGGAGATTCTGCAACCCTTGGACTTGGGCCATTATTGGTTTTGAATGAATCATCTTGTAGCCTAAGAATCATCCTACGACAAAGTTTTTGACACTCGCCTTCTCAGTTTTGTATTTATTGATCAGAGTGTCTCAAAGTTATGTAGACGTTTCTATAACCGAATATAGATTATAGAGTTCGTCATCTATACTGTTCAGCTAATAGTTCTTGCACAAGAAATCTTCTTGTTCTCTACATCTATTGCAGTGGTACGTTGCGCTTCATCTTCTTGATTTTCTTGATTAAGTGTCTTTTGCAGAGTTAGGTGTGAAAACGGTAAAAAAATGAGAAAAACGATGCATGAAGGGTATTTTGGTCATTTGGAGTCAAGGACATTCTGGTAATTTGGTCAAGGTCAGTGCATGGGTGAAAAACAGAGTCTGAGACGAGCCCGTAGGAGAAAATTAAAGTCAATTCGGAGTCCGGACGAGGAAATTATGTAAAGTCAAAGGTTAAGTCAAACAAAGTTGACTATCGGGACAACGTCGGGCATGGTTCTGGCGCGCGGTATAAAAGAAGAAATGTGGCGCGCTGTGGAGGCCGGCGTATCCAGATCCCGCACTTGCGCTAAGCATTGAAATGGACCCTGAGTGCATGATCCTATACAGCACGTCCCAGCTTAGTTCGGTGGTCCCAATCCCACGTTTTAATCATAGTCGTTCCGTGTTTTCAAGATCGTGCGGCTGGCGTGCGTCTCCTCCTTTATTCCTGTTTCGTGTCACCCGAAGCTGCTTATTAAGGTAGTCCCGACAACGTGTATTTCTACTGACCGTCCAGATCCGTGCGCTCTCCATCCAATGGTTGTTGATTGCTGCTTCACATTAACTCATTAGTCGAGAAGCACCTAAGTATCCAAACTTCCAAACCTAACGGCCAGATTGCTTTCACTCTCTTCTCATGCGACAAGTGTCCACCTCTTTCTCTCTTTTTGAAAGTGAGACAAATGATGGGCCTAAAAAGTTTCCTAAATAGGTCACCACCCGCAAGTATACGAGCGTCAAGTGATAGTTCCGGTAAGACCGGTTCGTTCCTCAGAGACTAAGTCAAATTTCAATTCTAAAATTAGGAAGTAATAAGATTGTAAAATTATTTAGTTTTGGTTTTTAAAATAAAATAAATAAAATATTAAAATAAAATTACGGAAATGAAAATGAACTCAAATGGGGAGAGGAGTCTAGGGTTTAGGATTCCACCACATAAAATCACTTTTAGAAACAAATACTTAAAATGGTTAATTCTCTTTTTTATAACTCAGAATTTCGGATAATGAACTATCCTAATTCCGGGAGATGTCTTCGATAAAATCGGTTTTTAGATCATAAAATGGTATTTGTCTTCTTTTGAAAAATATATTTCTAAACTACTATTTATCAATTAATAAGTATGAACCGTCAAATGATTTAACATAAGTACGATGCATCAAATCGAAAAGTATAAATAGTGAAAAGATAACCGATTTAACAAATTAAAACAAATTAAACTTTATCGTTCAATCAAAAGAATTAATCAATCAAGAATATATCTAAAAGATCAAGAATTAGTTTCTTCATAAAATCCTAGATGAGAGATTATTAACTAATCATGATCAAGATTTAAAATAAATACGAAAAGTAAAAGAGAGAATGGAAGAAGAATCATAACTTTTCTTGCTGATTTCCTGTCTGGCAGCCAAACAGACCCCAAGGGAAGAGTTTTCCTTCTGTTTTTACGATTTTCCAGGAAAACAGACCAAACAGACCCTTAGGAAAATCGATTTTCTCATCTTCTCGGAAACGATTTCCCTGTGGGAAAATTATTTTCCAATCTCTTTTCTCGTCTTCTTCACTGTTTTTTTTTTTCTCTCTCTCTCTCTACTGTTTTAAACTTCTTCCAGTACCTCTCTCTCATACAACCATGAATAAAGAAACTCCAGAGAAACAAAAATGAAGAAGAAATAAAAACAGTTGATTCTTTATGTAACACCCCTATTTTCTTGATATACCAAATTGGGTGGAAATAATAAAAGTCTAGGTCAGTTTTGTTTAGATGAAATACTGGTGGGTTTAAAAACCCTATTTCTCTTCACTTTTGAGGAAACCCTATAGAAAAGAAAGAGGGTGCAGCCGCTCCTTAGTGATGGGAGGAGGAATAAAGAAGAAAAGTGATGGAAATAGAGTTCTCTAGTGAGAGAACAGGCCATGGTTGTGGTCTTAAAGTCATCTAACGCGAAAAGAGGTAGATTTCCTATCTCCTAATTTTTTGTAGGCTCTTTCAATTTATTCCATGATAGGTATAGTATTGTTAATCACATGAAAGAACGATTAAATGGCTTAGAGACTAGTTTTATCTAGAATTTCATAAAACATATAGAGAGGACAGTATTTTAGTCTAAATTCAACTTACATCTGATATTGATATATGAAGAATCTCGGTGTGATTCTTATATTTTTGGAAAGGTCTGTTTGTCTACTTTCTAGTATTTCAAACGGTTTGTTAATCCGAGTTCCGAGTGAAGAGTTACGATAGTTTTCGTACAAGGTGTCAGAACAGTGTCTACTGCAGTCGGTTTATATTAAAATTAAATCTAGTGTAGATATATAATGAATATAAGTGTGATTCTTATATGTTTGGAAAAGTATGTTTGTCTACTTTCTATTAATTCAAACGGTTTGTTAATCCGAGTTCTGAGTGAAGAGTTACGATAGTTTTCGTACAAGGTGTCAGAACAATGTCTACTGCACGTCGGTTTAAATTAAAATTAAATCCGGTGTAGATATATAATTAATCTAAGTTTGATTATTATATGGTTGGAAAGGTCTATTTGTCTACTTTTTATTAGTTCAAACGGTTCATTCATCCGATTTTCGAGTGAGAAGTTATGATTGTTTTCGTACAAGGTGTCAGAACAGTCTCCGATGGACGAATTTATTGAGATAATTCACATGGTTTCTGTTCTTTAGGCAATGTATCTCCTAGGTAGATACCTTTTAGTGGTGAGCCTATGTTTGTTAATTAATATTTTTATTTGCGTGTTTGAGATTGCGATCCACGTGAGGATCTACTATAAGCATCATCCCTTCTGACTTGTCATGTGTTGTTGACTTGAATTGTTTGGTGAGTTTGTTTGTAAGTCTTGATAAGAGTCAATGTTTGTTGTGTATTGGTCTGAGATACCTGAACAAGAGTATGATGATTGTGTCTTTCGACATAATGTGGTTGTCGACGTACATGTCAAGTTTGTGGCCATAAAGGTTTACCTTAGTTAAAGGCATGATATTTTTTATCTGCTGAAAAAAAAAGATTGTTGTATTATCAGGGTTAGTATTAGATTAAAATAATACGAGAACCGGAAAACCTAATAATTAATCAAATGACATAAATTATTAGTTTCGAGAGGGATTGGATAAATCTGATATATTATGTTAGTATTCACCGTTAAATTTCAGATAATGCCAATAATGAATATGAATGCAATGCTTCCTTGATTGGGGATTGAGCTTGCCTACCCGAGACTTAGGTTTGAGGAAATCTACTGCAGTTGGGTTTTAACCCAGCTATTTTGTTTTTCAGGTAATTATTGTGCACTCATGGTAGGTGTTGCTCGTGGATCCAGTTTGAAGGTCTCAAATCTTGGATTTCAAGGCGGTTAGCTTGAGATTTGGGATTTGGGGCGCTACACTTTATCTCTCTCTCTCTCTACAAATTACTCCCTTTCTCTCACTACAAATATTTCTCTTTCTCTCTGTTTCTTTCTCTCACTAAAAGATTTACAAACAAGAAGAAGAAGAAAAGAAGTGGATGATAATGGTGATTCTATCTCTCTCTCTCTGATTTTCTCTATAGGTTGAGCTTGAGATCATGATCTTCCCCTCCAAACCGAGATGATCTTCTAATGCTCCTGTTCTGTTATATATAGAAAAGAGGAAAAAAAATCCTTCTCGGTTCTTTCTCTCTCTCTTGAATCTCTCTCTCGGTTATCTTCAACAATATCCTTCTTTCTATCTCTAGCTCTTTCTATCTCTAGCTCTTTCTATCTCTCTTAAGATTTCGAATAGAATCCTTTTTAATCAGCCGATCCTCCTTCTAAGATTTTATCACTCGAAATCCAATCTTCTTCTCTCTCTAAAAGTTTCCATGAGGGATAATCTTCCAGCTATTTCCAGTCGTTTCATGATTTGTTTCTAAAAGAGAC
>BEHA01000294.1:67531-80809 GCA_002897215.1 Eschscholzia californica subsp. californica
AAGACTATGCAAAAATAACAGGGTGAAGGGGGAGATATTACCCGGTTCAGCGTCCTCTGCATGGGTTGCCTCCCAGAAAGCGCTAAGTTTAACGTCTTCAGCCAGACGAAACAGATGATTCAAAAAAATAAAAAAGATTTAACCTACTGGATTACAAATATGTGATTAACTGTAAACCAATATTCGATACATCTGTGGGTCCACCCAGAACACAAATTTTTCAGTAAACGATAGTCTCACATTTTTGTGAATTGCAGAGAGTGCATGTGAGATTATCAAAGAAGAGGGGCAATCCCCAAACTTAGTGGATGCACAGTCCACTAAGTAAGCATAAATACTCGGACCCATGACTAGAAAGTCATCAAAAGGATCGACATAACAATGAAGGGCCAATATATCCGTCGAAGGCAGAAAGTCATCTGCAAGTTTAGTGGATAGAATATCCACTATTTCCATAGACGTTCTCGAGGAGACATCTGAAGTGTCCCAAAAGGGATCAACAACCGAGTCTGAGACCATGTGAAAGGTCAAACTAGACTCTAAGGGTAAGGCAATATGCTCGGGGACCACGTTAAGGTCCATGGTTTCCTTAGGTAAACAGTCTGACAAACTATCCAACATGTCTCTAACGTCATTAATGTCCTCAAAGACATCTGCGGCCTCGCATTCATTTATAGTGTCATGTCTTCCTAACATTTCATCTAAGACTGACTCCTTACAAGTGTCAAATGTCGGAATGTTCAGAATAGTGTCATTCCCAAACTTGCTCATAGAGCCATCATCTTGAATATCAATGTCTAGTGTACCCCTATCATGGTGAGGCGACATAGGTGGAGGAAGCAAGACAACAAGGTCATCAGACCTTTCCGGCTCTAGGATATTATCAGTAAATTCATCGACATTTAACTTAATACTAGGGTTAGACGTATTAACCTCGTCAACAAATGACTATGACTCGAGCATCTCTATCTTTTGAGTTAAGGACTCAATCCTCTGCTTCGTTTGAGTAGCAAATTGTGACATCATCTCAATAAGACGACTCTCAGACTCTGATCGAGATCTATCTTCAAGAGTCTCTTCATAATAAGGCTCACTAGTGTAATTAAATGAAGACTCTTGATAATAACTTCCTCCGTACATATTAGGATCATACCTGTCTCTAAAGTCATTGGTCTCAGAATAGTGTGGACTATAAGGTCTCTCATACATATTTGGTGTCGGACCATATCCATCACTAATCTGACCATCTCTATACATTTGTCGGTGTTCTCCCAATGTCATACGAGATCGATCAGGTTCTGGTCTACTCCACTCACTAATCGGAATGTTTCCAGACATTCCTTGATAATCCCCAAATGTCATACCCGGTCGGTTAGGCTCGTCTCTACGCATCTGTTGGTACTCTCCTAGGGTCATACCAGTTCGGTTAGGCTCAACTAGCCTATTCCCCTCGTTAAGTCGTTGATAATCTCTTAGAGTCGTACCACGTCGGTTAAGCCAGTCTTTACGCAACTGTTGGTATTCTCTTAAGGTTATATCAGTTCGGTTAATGACGGGCCCCTTTAGATCAAGGTCATCGTCATCAGCAGGGTACGTCCAACCATTAGAAAAATGTGCCATGATGGTCAGGCACGATCACAAGATGAGAATTGACACTTACAAAAAACTACACTTGATTCCTTTCTATTGGTCAATTTTTTTTTTTTTTAACACGAAAACCGAGGAAGCACTACGAAGATCCTATAGAAAAGTATCCACTAACAGGGGATTCGTGGGTGATTAGAAAAATTACCTCCCGTTCAAGACGGGCGACGACCTTTGTAGACCTCGAGTGTTCGAACCCGAGGCTTCATTTGATTTTCGGTTACAATTTAAAAGCCCTCTAATTTAGGGTCAAAACTTTAATCCAAAAAATAAAATTAAGAAAGTCTAAAGTCTCTCTCTCTCACCAAAAATAAAATAAAAGTGTAAATTTCTTCTTTTCGACTCCTCTTCCTTGTTTGCGCCTTCTCTTTCGCTCCTTAATGCCCTACACACCAAAAATAGAGAAGCAAGTCAAAGTGGCCAAAAATCAAAACTTACCAAAAATAAAAACTTTCCAAGATTAGAACAAATTTAAAACATAGTCCCCGGCAGCGGCGCCAAAAACTTGATGGGCCTAAAAAGTTTCCTAAATAGGTCACCACCCGCAAGTATACGGGCGTCAAGTGATAGTTCCGGTAAGACCGGTTCGTTCCTCAGAGATTAAGTCAAATTTCAATTCTAAAATTAGGAAGTAATAAGATTGTAAAATGATTTGGTTTTGGTTTTTAAAATAAAATAAATAAAATATTAAAATAAAATTACGGAAATGAAAATGAACTCAAATGGGGAGAGGAGTCTAGGGTTTAGGATTCCACCACATAAAATCACTTTTAGAAACAAATACTTAAAATGGTTAATTCTCTTTTTTATAACTCAGAATTTCGGATAATGAACTATCCTAATTCCGGGAGATGTCTTCGATAAAATCGGTTTTTAGATCATAAAATGGTATTTGTCTTCTTTTGAAAAATATATTTCTAAACTACTATTTATCAATTAATAAGTATGAACCGTCAAATGATTTAACATAAGCACGATGCATCAAATCGAAAAGTATAAATAGTGAAAAGATAACCGATTTAACAAATTAAAACAAATTAAACTTTATCGTTCAATCAAAAGAATTAATCAATCAAGAATATATCTAAAAGATTAAGAATTAGTTTCTTCATAAAATCCTAGATGAGAGATTATTAACTAATCATGATCGAGATTTAAAATAAATACGAAAAGTAAAAGAGAGAATGGAAGAAGAATCATAACTTTTCTTGCTGATTTCCTGTCTGGCAGCCAAACAGACCCTAAGGGAAGAGTTTTCCTTCTGTTTTTACGATTTTCCAGGAAAACAGACCAAACAGACCCTTAGGGAAATCGATTTTCTCATCTTCTCGGAAACGATTTCCCTGTGGGAAAATTATTTTCCAATCTCTTTTCTCGTCTTCTTCACTGTTTTTTTTCTCTCTCTCTCTCTCTACTGTTTTAAACTTCTTCCAGTACCTCTCTCTCATACAACCATGAATAAAGAAACTCCAGAGAAACAAAAATCACACAATTAGTAGATCGTCGATTGGTGGGCCACCGACAACTTGGGTTTTAGACCTCGAGATGGATGAAGTTCCGGTTGGACCTGTAGACGGACAAAAACAAGTAAAACCGTGAAGTCCTGGGGACACCAGGATGGTGTCTTGCCAAGGGCACTCCGACGGTCAAGTCAGCAAACTATAAAAGATAAGTATTTAAACGATTGAATGCTGAGGGTGTCACCGTGTTGTATCGTCGGAGGGTGGCTAGACTCGTAGAGTGGCCGGAGCTTCGACTCTACTGGATAGTTGGTCGGATTGATCTCCTGGAGCAGGTCGAGAGGTCGTCTCGATCGGAGATTCTGGATAAGGAAGAAGTGCATGGGATGTAACAGGAACTTGAGAAGGACTTCGAGGGTGATGGAGCTTGAAGATGTAATATCGTCGTCTAGAGTGATCCCCTAGAAGATTACCCTTCAAGTCTTCTGGAATTCGAAGGTCGATTATCGTCGTCTAGAGCACTAATCAGAAGATACTAAATGTGAGAGAGAGAGAGAAGAATGTTCTGTAGTTTTCTAGTCGGTATTCGATGTCTTTGGAGTCTGAGTCTCCTTCTATTTATAGGCGACTGATGGACTCGTGGAGTCTGTTAGATCCGAGATAATTGGGGTCGAGGGTAACCTCAAACCCTAAGGGAGACTCGTTCTTGGCCGTCGATCTGTCACCTGGAGTAACTCGATCGTACGATTACGCCGCCTCGACTTTAGGCTCTTCGTAGTCTGAGATCGCCTAACGGTACTTAATGCGACGTGGGGTTCTAGAGGGACTTCGTCAAATGGGTACGTGGCGAGGTCTCCGGAGTTGAGGTTGACTCGGTATCCGGCAGGCTCGGTTGAGGGCGACCAAGGGGTGCTTGGAGCATTGTAACTTTTGATGGGTTATTGTTCGTCTAGATGGACGTTCGCAAGGGCTCAGAGCCAGTTGGACCTCTAGTGGGTCGAGTAACACATTGGAGAGTGTCCAACTAGTAGGCGAGTTGGTCCCAAGTGCAAAGAATACTGGGCCTAGGCGGCGTTTAGCCAAAGTGGGCCTAAGACGATTTTTGGCCACTACAGTTTGTCCCCCACTCTCTAAGTTAGTGAGTTGCTCACTTAGAGAGTAGGTTTTGTTGCGTCGCCAGAGTGTCCAAGTCCAGTGTCGTACTGGAGTCACAGTTCAGTTAATTTCAACCGTTATTGTGTCGGCCTAAAGATCTTGGTAGTTCGTCGGATAATTTGAGACCACTATTTGCATATATGAAATGTCAAAATACCGTTGTCGGCCTAGATTTTTTTTTTTTTTTTAAATCACGACAATTCGGGGAAGAAGATGTCCAGGCTGCCCGAAGACGACTTGGAGAAAAGTCTCTTCTCTAGGTTGCCTGAAGAAAATCAATAAAAATGTGGTCCAACCAACCTTAAAGACAATCTGGAATAAAACACCTCCAATTTGCCTTTAGGTGGTCTGGAGTGCTCCAGACTGCCTAAAGGCAGTTTGGAGTGAAGAGCCTCCAAACCGCCTAAAGGCAGCTTGGAGGCAAGAGTTTCCAAACTGCCTTTGGGTAGTTTAGAGGAAAACCCCTCCAAACCGCCCAAAGGTAGGTTGGAGATTTTCTTCCGAACTCCTAACATCAATTTGGATTCCCCTTTTCTTTTTTCTATTTCTCTTTGGTGATATATATATAAATATGTATTATATATATAAATGTGTACTATATATATAAATGTGTATTATATATATGTGTGCATCTATAACGTGTAATATACATATATGTGTGTAAATAAATGTGTTCAAGTGACATATAATTAAATAGACAACACATTTGAGACATACCTCGTACGGAACGGGATGTAGAAGGAGAGTTGACACTCTAGAGAGTGTGGCAAAGGGCCCATGGGGTTTTTACGTTGTTTCATTTTCTAGACATGTATTGAACGCTTTCGAGGATGGTAATCTCTTCGATGAAATTCATGCTTTAAGTTACATAGCTTGAACATGTTGAGTAAGTAAATATTACAAGCAAGTAGTTTAGAGTTGAGGTTTGTCGTCTCGAGACCAGCCGTCTGAATTTTGAAGGTGCACTTTTTAGGGTTGACATTTGAAGCTCCTCTGTCATCAACTAAGTTGGCCCTAGAGATAACATTCTCGAATACGACTATCAGGGATAGTAGACTTTCAAGGCACAATAGTGGAATTTCAGAGTCGAAGGCCTTATAGCATCATTTTTTCAGGTGAAGCTTGAGGTTGCATTCTTTCTAGAAGAGAGTGCGGTCTCAAAGTCGTTGTGTTGTTTTGATGACTTCGAGGTCTCGAGCTTTCCTTCTCTTTCGGTAACACCCGAGGTATTTATATTCCCCAGGATGTGTCTATCTCGAACCTTCCTTAGGCCGGGTGGAGTCTCGGAGACGTCTCGACCCGCTACAATGTTTAGAAAGAGTTGTAAAAGAGTATTAGAGGAAGGGAGATTAATGGCGCCTTGTGTGGATCATGTGGGGGGTACAAAAAGGTATGTAGTATTGTAGCGCTCCCGTTAAAGCCGATTAAAGTTCGAGCATGAACCTCGTTGCTTCGTTTGAAGCAACAGTAAGCTTCTTAGAATTTTTGTTTTTTCGTCGAAGTCTTATGTTCTTCATCTGAAGTATGAGGTCAATAGCTCTAGTCTTCTGTGTGGCTATGTTGGAAGTTTAAGCTTGCATTTCATGGTATTATTTGTCCCATGTTAGGCCAGTTGGAGCTCGAGCGTGAACCTTGCTGCTTCGTCGAAGCGACAGTAAGCTTCTAGAAATTTTTTGTTTTTCGTTGAAGTCTTATGTTCCTCGTCTGAAGTTTAAGGTTGATAGCTCTAGTCTCCATTTAGCTTTGAGGGAATTCGAGCTCGCATTTTAGGCACAATTTGTCCCCCCAGCCTAAGTGTAGAACATTATTTTTCTAGACTTAGGTTGATTATTTGCTGGCTAGCTTTGGTGGATGGGTGAAGGTTGTGCTTCTCCTGTTTGTCCACGAGCTTTGACCGAGCTGCACACACAAAAGTGAAGGTCGACAGCAACACCATCAGCCCTCTGGCGCACAAATCAGTAATTTTCTATCAACAAAGAATGATAGAAATAATGGGTGAAGACATTCAATACTTCATGTTATCAGTATGGGAGTCGAGATGAACATCAATTAACCTTGTGTGGAGTCCAGGATAGTGCAAGATTTAGGTCTGGTTCCAGCTAGGTCGTGCTCCCAAGGGGTTATTTGATGTTTTTTTTTTTTTTGCCCCAGATTGTAGGTGTAGAATGTTTCGTGCCCTTTAGCCTAGAAGTTGAATCAACTTTTCCAGACTGTTGTCTCTAGAGTCGACTAAAGTTGGTGGATGATGGAGGTGTTGTTTTCCAGCCATGCTTGTCCACCTGTCGTTTGTAGTCGCTCTGCGATTGGGTAAGAGGGGAGGTTGATGGTGGAACCATCGACCCTCCAGTATAAAAGTTACTCAGTAGAGTTTTTAAGACAGTGTAAACTTTTGAGGTAGAATTTTAGAAGGTTAGAGATACACCTCTGGCGAGACGTCTGTTTGTCTCGGTAAGATGCTCTAACCTGCAAAAAATCGAGCTAGAGGGTTAGTCGGTGGCGTAGCCACCGACTCTCCGATGCTTAAGTCAGTAAGTTTATTCAAGATGAAATGTAATAAAAAAAGTTCACCACCCACTCTCCGATGTTTAAGTCAGTAAGTTTATTCAAGATGAAATGTAATAAAAACAGTTTAGAGTTTAGAAATGGTACAACTTTAGATGTGCTGCATTCCAACTCTTATTAATGTCGAGTTCATCTTCGACTTGTAGTTTGTCCACCTTGCCTTACTACTCAGATGGTTCGATGTTCATGTTGTAGTCTGGAACTCTGATGCGAACTGGTTCGTTCGGCAGTTAGACCTGTCGGATCAAGTGGTTTTTTGTCGTCTCGGGTTTGACGTCGCCTTGAGGTAGTGTAGGGCTCTAAGTGTCTGCCATCTGACCTATGATCTGTTCGTCTCAAACGACGTTCTCGAGACCGCTCGTCGCTAGGGTAGTGTCTATTTTGATGGTACTTGTCTTCTTCCCAACGGATTGCTACCCAAACTCGAGCTAGGACATCCTCCATGGTGGTGCAGTTGAACTTGGTGAGTTCTTTGTAGAGTTCACTGTCTGGAAGTAACCCTTTTCGAAATGCATCCACTGCCGTCTATTGGTTGCAATAGGGGATCGAGACTTTCTCTCTGTTGAACCTCCCTACATAATCTCTAAGTGGTTCACCTCGCCTCTGGCTAAGTCGGTAAAGGTCTCCAGAGAGCTTCTCTAACTTCTTACTACTCGCGAACTGTTCAACGAACGTGTCTGTCAGCTGGGAAAATGAGGCGATGGAGTTGTTCGGCAGGTTGGTGTACCACTGGAGAGCTGGACCAATGAGGCTCGACCCGAAGCTTTTGCACATGCAAGCCTCTCTAAGGTCCCTGGGTATGGCTGCAGTGAACATCCTCTGCTTGTAGGATGCAATATGGTCGTCTGGATCTGAGGTGCCATCATACATTCTCATACTTAGGAATGAAAATTTCTTCGGCATCTCCACTAAGGCGATGGCGTCGGCGAAAGGGGAGTCTGCATGACTCTGTGGTAGACTCTTTCTAAGAGGGGTTGGGACTCCTGGAATGCGAGTGATCATAGCCTCCATCTCTGCCAATTTTTTAGCCATCGCCTGCTCCAAGGGGGTTCCTGCAAAGCCAGAGTTCAGACCGTTAGTCAACAGACTAAAGGGTATATTAGTAGGTACTAAAGTAGGAAGAGTAAGGGAGGATGAGAAAAGGGGGCAGTCATCGACTGCGATTGTTGATTGATTTGAGCTGAGCTTTGGAAAGATGGTAATAACGTCGTTGTCGGAGTCTTAGTATTAGTTACTGGATTCGAAATCGAGACGCCAATGGTGCCAGACTGGACGGTTGGTTGACTGGAGGAGTTTCCTGCTTCAGGGGTCACCAAGGATTGCATCGGGTTGACTGGAGTTCGAAACCTGGGTCCTGTTGGATACACCATGGCGAGTTCGGTAACTTTTTCTTGAAGTTGTTGATTTTCTGCTCGAACCAGAGCATTCTCCTCCTCCAAGGCCTTAAATTTTTGGGCGTTTTCTTTCATCTGAGCAGTGAGTTCGGCGATCTGGGTCGAGACATCGTTTGGTGAGGCTACCATTCCTTCTTCCATTGATGAGGTCGTCTGAGGTGTTAGTTGAAGGGGCCCCACGGTGGGCGCCAAACTGTGGACGGTAGAAAATCACACAATTAGTAGATCGTCGATTGGTGGGCCACCGACAACTTGGGCTTTAGACCTCGAGATGGATGAAGTTCCGGTTGGACCTGTAGACGGACAAAAACAAGTAAAACCGTGAAGTCTTGGGGACACCGGGATGGTGTCTTGCCAAGGGCACTCCGACGGTCAAGTCAGCAAACTATAAAAGATAAGTATTTAAACGATTGAATGCTGAGGGTGTCACCGTGTTGTATCGTCGGAGGGTGGCTAGACTCGTAGAGTGGCCGGAGCTTCGACTCTACTGGATAGTTGGTCGGATTGATCTCCTGGAGCAGGTCGAGAGGTCGTCTCGATCGGAGATTCTGGATAAGGAAGAAGTGGGATGTAACAGGAACTTGAGAAGGACTTCGAGGGTGATGGAGCTTGAAGATGTAATATCGTCGTCTAGAGTGATCCCCTAGAAGATTACCCTTCAAGTCTTCTGGAATTCGAAGGTCGATTATCGTCGTCTAGAGGGACTTCGTCAAATGGGTACGTGGCGAGGTCTCCGGAGTTGAGGTTGACTCGGTATCCGGCAGGCTCGGTTGAGGGCGACCAAGGGGTGCTTGGAGCATTGTAACTTTTGATGGGTTATTGTTCGTCTAGATAGACGTTCGCAAGGGCTCAGAGCCAGTTGGACCTCTAGTGGGTCGAGTAACACGTTGGAGAGTGTCCAACTAGTAGGCGAGTTGGTCCCAAGTGCAAAGAATACTGGGCCTAGGCGGCGTTTAGCCAAAGTGGGCCTAAGACGATTTTTGGCCACTACAATGATAATGGTGTTTCTATCTCTCTCTCTCTCTCTGATTTTCTCTATAGGTTGAGCTTGAGATCATGATCTTCCCCTCCAAACCGAGATGATCTTCTAATGCTCCTGTTCTGTTATATATAGAAAAGAGGAAAAAAAAATCCTTCTCGGTTCTTTCTCTCTCTCTCGGTTATCTTCAACAATATCCTTCTTTCTATCTCTAGCTCTTTCTATCTCTCTTAAGATTTCGAATAGAATCCTCTTTAATCAGCCGATCCTCCTTCTAAGATTTTATCACTCGAAATCCAATCTTCTTCTCTCTCTAAAAGTTTCCATGAGGGATAATCTTCCAGCTATTTCCAGTCGTTTCATGATTTGTTTCTAAAAGAGACGTTCCCTGTTAATCTCTCTCTCTACTGTCCAATTTCTAAGAGTGAGATGAGAGAGAGATGAAGAGGAGAATCGCCCAAATCTGGGAGCCAATACGGTTAAGTTTTGCTGGCCATATAAGAGATGATAATGTGCATCACGGTGTAGCCAAGTGAGATGAGACAACCGGCTGATCTAGCTGATCCACACGGTCCGTCTTTATGTCCGTCGGATCTACGCGGGGAGTACTGAGGTCATCATGCACTGATACACCAGATCTTGGGCCCTTAGAGTGTCCCGAACAATGTCCCTATGGTCCCGAGGAAATACCGAGACTTCACCCGCGCCGATAGATGCGCGCCACGTGTTATTATGAGATCAATGTTGACCTTACTTTTGACTCAATCTTTGACCAGCTCTAGTTTCCTCATCCGACCTCCGATTTGACTTCCGTTTTCGCCATTGGATTCGTCCTTGACTCTACTTTTCACCAGAGCTCTGAAATTTCCAGAATATCCTCATCTTCAAATGACCAAAATGCCCCTCGAGTATATTTTTCTCGTTTTTATCTGTTTTTCGTATCAAACTCCGTAAATGAGACCTGAGAAAGAAAATCAAACAAATCATCAGAGTAACCGCTCGAACTGGACTAACTAACCCGAGTTAAGAGAGTCAGATGGGACATGTTTCATGTCTCATCAACAAACCCTAGCCGTCTGGGTACTCCCATATTTTAGGGGTTTTATATTTTAAACCATATAATCCCACAAATATCCCCATATTCTCCCACTTTTTACCATTTAATAACGCAATAAAAACCCTAACCCCATCTATAAGTAAATCTCTTTCTCCTCCATTAAGCTCTAGACTTGAACAACCCTCTCATTCTCATTCTATATCCATCTTTCTCTTCTCCTCTTTTGGCCTCCCTTTCTCTCTACCTCTTCTAAACTAAAAACCCTAACCTCCATTCTTTTCTTTTACTACCCATTCCACCATAATTTCTTTCCAATTTCTCTTCTTATCTTCCTTTCCAATCTCGCTCTTCTTTTCTAATTTCTTCATCTCTTCTCTACAATTTCTTTCTACTTCTAATTTCTTCATCTAAACTTCTAATTTCTCCATAACTTCTTGTCTAAATCTCTTCTTCTTCTATCATCAACTAAAGTGCTATTATTTGGATTTGGAGCATAACTTGGACCATACTTGGAAATCAATTGGAGCAAGGATTTGGGCGACTTCTTTTCTTTATCTTATTTATTTCCATGTATTTTGCTTTATCATGTATATGTCTCTAAATTTAATGAGTAGCTAATCTTGTATCTAGGGTGTAGAGGAAACCCATACTTGGGCTTATTTCAAGATATATATGTTATTAATTAGTAAATCGTTCTATTGAGCTTCAATGTTTGTTAGTTGTCATTACATATTGATTCTATGATCTTTTCATCATTCATGCGTTATAATTAGATATTTCATGCTTTTATTAAGTTATTAGATGAGATATGCTTTTTAGATAATGAATGATAGTTTAGGAATTTAGTTTTATATGATAGTCAATCAAATATATATGATTTTGAATTGAGTTATTATAGAATATCTTCCGAAATCTAAATAGTCTATTATGTTAGATTTTAAGTTATACATGAAAAAAGGGATTTGTTAATGTAATGCATGTTTTAAATAGTCCATTTATGTGGTGGAATCAAGAACCCTAGATTTCTTTCCCACCTTGATTTCTTCTTTGTTAGTCTATTAGTATTGTTTTATTTTTAAATTAGTTTTCAAAAACCAACCAAAATCAACGAAAGGGGGTTTAATTTGAAATTTAGGTGAAATTGCTTGTCCCTTGGAACGATTCTCGGACTTATTAGAAATACTATAACTTGATCCCTACAGTTGACCTTTATAGGCTTATCAGGTGGGACTCTCTTCGGTTAAGTATTTAACCAGACCCAATGTCATCAGGTAGAACATCATCTTCAACTTCCATCGGTTGAAGTTAGTTCCCTTGAACTTTTCTAGTTTTTCTCCGTTTGAGGTGTTAAGTGGATGAACCCGTAGAGTTGTTCTTGCTATTTTTCTAAAACACACAGAAAATAAACCAAATTAAAATCTTATAACTAAAGAAATAATCATTATACATAAAATGTCTTCAGATTGTTGTTTCTCTAGTTAGAAATCGATAAGTCGATCTCTCTCTGTCTTGTCTTAATTAAGACAGAGTCCTTTCTCTAATTTATAGAGGGATGGGACCATAAACGAATAATGATTTATCAATATTATTTCTTTCAGATTAACCGAGTTAGACTAAAAGTAATGGAGTCGATGCGAAAATAAATTTTCTTTCCTTAAGACATTTTACACACCCATAACAGTACCAACAGTTAGGGTGTATGCCTTTGGAATACAACGACTATCCTTTCAGAATTTAAGATGGTACTTCTATATTTTGAAAGTGAACGAACCTATGTGAATAATATGAGCTCTTGGACTGACGCGTATGGATCTTCTAGACGCTTGAATGTTATAACTTCAATCGCTACTTCTCTCTTCAGAATTCCAGACAAATGCCTGAATACTTCTAAAATCAGATTTATATTCCAGACATATACCAGAATACTGATTTTAGAAGAGAAGTGAAGTGATAAAGAGAATGAATTGAATGATTTTTGGAAGGAATTTGGTTATTTATAGAGGGATCCAATGGCATTTAATTAGGAACACATCCATTGGTTTTTGGGTCACAACTCTTTGAAAATGAGTTGGTTAAAAAACTGGGAATTTCGGTTGCCTTTCTGCGACATTGGATTTTGCTTCTCAGAGCGAACGTGATCTATTGGATCAGTCCCGAGGTTGGCCCAACCCGTGCAACAGAAGCCGTTAGATGAGATCTAACAGAATCCCGAACATAGCCCACCGCGTAAAGGACGCGCACTGTTGGATCTCGCAGATCCAACGCGTCTCGCAACGTCCCAACTCCATCCAGAAGCTCCAAATCGTGCCACCGTCAGATCTTTTCAAATCCTGCGGAGTGAATGCAAACCGTCCAGATCTGGACGTGTTCTCTTCGCTCAAATGACCGTCGATATAACTTTGTCCATTTTGATGTTTTAGTCCCCTAACCTAGTTGATCTTCGTCCAAACTTTAAACTTGAATTTCTCATTTATCCGCAACCAGATTTGAGTGATTCTTGGCTCTAAATTCAAGCGCTTGACGAGACGAATGCAATGGTGCATTCAGTTTCTAAGTTTGACGAGTCAGGTCGAGCCAAAATCGGCTCCGATTCCAACAGAAACCAACTCAGTAACCACCCTAACCAAAAGGTTGTCGACATGTGGGTATAATCTTGTCTGTCACTCTGAGGATGTAAGGTCTTAACAACTGGGCTATAAGGCCCATGTATAAATTCCTCATCTGTGTACAGGATTTAATGGGTAAAACTGATATTTGAGTTGCTCACGTCACTATTTTGGGTGTTTCAGTCAATATCTCAATTGTGTTCTTATGGGTACTACGGAGCTTATCAATCATTTTATTTTGAGTTGCAGTTAAGAAAGAAACAGAGCTAAAGAAATACACAATCCAAATGAAAAAGAAGAGTTTAAGAAGGTATTCATGAGAATGCAAATCAAAGGAAATCACACCACAATATTGGTCTCAATAGTCTGAAACATGAAGGAAGAAAAATGAAATACCGTAAATGTAAGAATAGCACCATTC
>BEHA01000294.1:90109-100891 GCA_002897215.1 Eschscholzia californica subsp. californica
GAAACGATTGTGATTAATCCTCTTGAAATCTCAGTCAAACTGTTTGGTGTTCCTTTCCACTTATGGAATGACAAAATCATTGACAGCCTAGTGGAAGACGCGGGAGAAATGTTTGAAATTCGTGAAAATACTGTAGAAAAGACCAATTTGAGGTATGCTCTGGCACATGTCCAATGCAAGCCGGACGGATAAAAGCAAAATTCTCGCCCTCATAGAGATGATGGGATCAAGTTGAATAGTGAGGAAAACAAACAGAAAGAAGACAATAAGCCACTATTGGTTAAACCAATTTGAGGTATGCTATGGTGCATGTCCAATGCAAGCCGGACGGATAAAAGCAAAATTCTCGCTCTGATATAGATGAGGGGAACGAGTTGAATAGTGAGGAAAACAAACAGAAAGAAAACAACGAGCACTATTGGTTGAACCACTAGCTATGATGGCACCTGCATTTTGCTTTTATTTCTCCATTGTACATACATTTGTTTCAATCAATATTATTTTAAACTTAAAAAAGAAAAACACCTGGATCAGTTAATATCTACTTTCCAGAGAAGCTTTGCTGCAGGGAGGCAAATACTCGATGGAGTCTTAGCGGCGAATTAACTTATAGATTCTAGAAGCAAACAAGGAACTAAAGGGCTTTTAATCAAAGCTGAGTTGGAAAAAGCTTATAATAGAGTCAGTTGGGACTTCATCTCCCAAACTACGGAGAAGATGGAATTTGGACAGAAGTGGAGATCTTGGATGTATGAACGTATTTCTTTAGCAACCTTCTCGGTCTTTATCACTGGGAGGCCCTCTCATGTCTTTTAAAGCTCAAGTGGGATACGCCACAGAGGTGAAAAGGGTGAATCAGAGGCTTCAAGACGAATCCATCACGACCCCAGTCAATCATCTACAATTTGTTGATGTTTCACTTTTTTTATCGACGAAGATCCCAATTCCCAACCAACTTAGAAGGCTAAAGCACGTCTTAATCTGGTATGAGCAGGCCTTGGGCCTTACGGTAAACTACTCTAAATCCTTCTTTTTTGATGTTCGTAAACACAATGTATTGAACCCGATCTAGCAAACATCAATGTCTTTGGTTGCCAGTGGGCGAGGCTTCCAACTACATATCTTGGTCTTCCCTTGGAAAAAGGGTACAGGAACAAAAGTTTATGGGACCAAGTGTTGGAAATGATTAACAGGAAACTCACAGCAATTTCGCGAAACGTTTCCTAAAATGAGATTAGGTGCACGAAATAACACTTACAACTATTTCCTGCATAGTTTCCACCGACATGATCGAAATTCCACCGAAGTTGTGGGAAATATCGAAATTTCCACCGACATGATGGAAATTTCGACCGACATAGTAGAAATCTAGCCAAAAAACCGGAGAAACTAATACTAGAAACATATCCATTTCTTCGTCTTTTTCATCTTCATTTCTCTTAGATCTTTCTTGATTTTTATGTTATGTTTTCCATGGTCTTAAATCTATTTGAATGATTTACGCCTTGACTTAACTGCCTAAATTGATTTTATCTTAGTAACACCTCTAATATAACTGTATAATTGACGATACCTTCTCAAACTAACATAGTTTGTTAATTATTATCAGTAAGAATGCTATCTTTTGGGTGTTATAGCCAAAAAATTATTCAATTTACCCCCAGAAGTAACTGTGTAATTGTTAATACTCCCTCAAACTAATAGATAATGATAAACATCATTTTTATGCTTCATTATGGTTTAATAATCTTTTTTATACATAATTGCATCATATTTCTATCATTTCTGTAGATTTGTAAGATTTCCACACTGACCGAAACATTTCTACGAAACGTTTCCACTTTTGGACCGACCGAAGTTTCCACCAAAACCGAAATTTCATTCCTTGGTTTTAAGACCATTGACAAAAGGATGTGTGATTTCCTGTGGAATGACAAGGAAGAAGGAAGGCGTGAGCATTGGGTGGCATGGGACATAATTTGTAAAGACCTGAGGCAACGGGACCTAGGTGTCAAAAATCTGAAAACCATGAACAAAGCTTTTATCTCGAAATGGATATGGAGATTTGCACAAGGAAGGACAACCTTATAGGAAAACACTATAGCAAGTAAGTATGGGGAGTCAAAAGCGAATTGGATTAGAGGCAAAAGCAGACAATCTAGAGTGGGTGTGGAGTTTGGGGAGGCATCCAAAATAAGGTGGTGGGTTTCATTAGGATCACCAAGTGGAAGCTAGGGAACGGCTAGAAGATAAAATTCTGGAATGATATTTGGTGCTCAACCATAAGCCTAAAGGATAGATACCCAGCTATCCACTTCCTCTCAAACTCTAAAGACCATTCATCGGTCAAATGTTTAACTCAAACCAGAGTTGTTGGGAACTTGAGCTTAGAAAGGAATGATCGGGAGATTCATATCTTCACTGAGCTAATGGAAGTGTTAGAAGGAAACAGACCAAATGAGAACGAAGACATAAGAGTGTGGAAAGAAGCGGAGGAGGACCATTTATTCGTCAAAAATCTGTATCAAAGAACAATCAGGGGTGATCCAGACAGTGAGCTTACTATGAACAATCGATTATGGAAAAAAACCCATTCCCCCAAGAGTGTGCTTTACCATTTTGGCAGCTTGTCTGTAAAAATCCTAACAGTCAATCACCTGACCCCCAGGAGTTTCCAATTGGTTATCATATGCATTATGTGTAAAAATGCAGCAGAATCAACAGACCATCTCTCTTTATACACGGCAAAATTGCATCAGACATATGCAATTACTTTATTCAAACCTGTAAGATCAGCTAATACGCTTCGAACTCCATCAATCAAACCGTAGAACAATGGGAGGCGTTAAAAAAACCGAAACAAGGAAAACCTATCTGGCATTTGACACCAAAAGCCATCATATGATGCATATGGAAAGATAGGACTAACAAGATTCTCAAAGAGAATAACGATGAGAGGAATTTAGTCGCAAACGACGTTAAAGGAATTATGTTCACTTGGAGCAGAAATATAAAACAATATCATTAATTCAAATTCTCAAAAAGAAAATTACCAAAAAGAACTTAAACCATTAACAAATTATCAATCAAGTTTCAAGCTAACACATCTATGTACTTATCTTAGATCTTCCATATTGAACAATTATAAGAAAAAAAAATCAATTAAATGCCACAAATAGAAGCTCAAATGGGAGGGTTTCATCATGAATCTCTATTATTTCCTTTTTATACATCTATAAATAAGAACATAATAATCAAAACAAAACAACCTAAAATGTATATAGCTCATTTAGAGACGAAATTAAATCTAAAAAATTAAAGATTACCTCGACCAAAAAGAGAGAGAGAGAAAGAGATGACAAAGAAAACCCTGAAAAGGTAATTAGGGAAAGAGAAAGAAAATACCTTATGGAGCTTATACAACAAGAGCTGATTATTGGTGAGAGAGATCAAAGAATTGGTATATGTAAGACTAAGAAATTAGAGAGAGAAACAACTATAGAGAAGAATGGTGAGGAGCTGCTGCTGCGGCTGCTGCATGTTGGGGGAACAGAGTGGGTGAAGAAGTAAAGAGGAGGAGGAGAACATCGAAACATCCGTCAAATTCATACACGGAAATCGTGCAATTTCTTTAAGGCATTAATTCCACATCTTATTTTTTGAGTCCTCTTTTGACTGACTCTCACTCTCTCTCTCTCTCTCTATAAAAACGAGAATTAAGAGTGTAAAATATCTTTTACTTTCTTTTTTTACTGTGAGATTTATTACAAGCAGTTTTAATTAGGTAGTAGATATTTTTGACAGTTTCAGTCTTCTGAAAATAGTACACCAATTATAAGTCTACGGACTCTGACTGTGTCTAGATAAGATTCCGTTACTTTACTTTCCTCCTCTTGTACTATTACAGCTCATATGAAATTCTGGAGGCAACCCATTTGGGGAAACCAAAAACATTGGGGGACACAATGTTTTGTTCTACCAAGTCTCTAGCATGAGTCCATGAGAGTCCTGGTTAAGAGGGTGCAGTGGCACATGGGCCACTTTTACCCAAGAGGCCCATTTTGTTAACTAATGGTTAAAATGACAAAAAGTTATTAGGCATTGTCAATAGTTGTGTACGTGTGGTTCATAAGGAAGAGAGACATTTTAATTATCCACTAGTCATTACTCTCGAGAAAGTTGAAATATTGAAATGACATTTGAAATGTCAAATCTAGGAATCACCTTTTCGAAGAGCTCATTTTATTGACTACTAGTTAAAATGACAAAAAGATAAGGGGGTTAAACTCAAAAAACCCAAAGATAGTTAAGTATTGTCATTCTTGTGGTTCATTGGAAAGAGAGACATTTTAATTATCCAATAGTCATTACTCTTGAGAGAAATTGAAATATTGAAATGACATTTGAAATGCCAAATTGAGGGAGGTAGGTTTTTTTTTGTCTTCTTTCTCACTCTGTTTTTCAACTTCATAAATAAACAATTTTCTCTCTCTACTATTACATTATTAGGTGTTGTAATTTACAAAATTTCCATACTTATTCCACTACCAAATTTAAATTGAACCAAGTTAATAATTGTAGATTTTCAAATTCAATATATAGAAATAAATTAGAAGAGGACAAAATCATCCTCGACATTTCAAAGTTCTCGGTAAATTCTCTATTTATTTTTCCCCTAATTTCATTATTTTCTTTTTTCAAATTTGTGTGATTTATTATTCAGTTATCTAGTAATTTTTGTTATTTATTTCAATATATATCGAGTTTGGGTGGATTAACAATTTAATATCATTGTTGCCTATCAGTTACGCCCCTGATAGGCACCGGACCCACAAAATTCAGTCACGACCCTATCTACCATCACTTGTGTTCGAGCAGGTTTAACCGTTTTAGGTTAAAGCTAAAAGTTTCTAATAAGACATTGACACAAAATACAATCAAACAAATACATTTGACATGACACAATGTTTGGCGTAGTTGTTGAAGAGAATATCAAGAGCGACGCTGACCCAAAACAACCAAAACTTCCCCTACATGATAAATATGCGCATATTTTGGATTTTGTATTTTAATTATGAAATAATAATTATATTCAAAACAAACTTGTAACATAAGTTAAGGTGTAGCTTAGTCGTTAAGTGTTTAAATCATAAGCAAGAGGAGAAAAGTTCAAATTTGCCCGTAAGCATCATTAGAAAGTTTATTAAATTTTTTTTCTAACATCACTATATAACGTGCCAATTTTTAATTTCGCTTAGAGCCTCTTAAATATTTTGGCCGACCCTGTAGGGTGTACATGCCTTGCTGGACAGAGGGTCGCGTCCCTTCACACAATCTTTATTGTATTCTAAAATTTTTAGTAGTTTGCTTTGGCCCGTTTTTTATTTTGGGAAATTTTATGCCCTTCTGTTTGCCTATATTTTCTAGTAAATTTTCTTTTGGCCTCTTTTTGTGGCAAATATATGGACAATCATGTGGACAACAATTTTATGTGGACAAATCATAAAATTAAAAATCATATATGAACAATTTTTAAGGGGACATAACTCTTATATATTTCTCTTATGCACTCTAAAACTTAGAATTTATAATTTAGATCCTCCCGCTTTTCTACCTTCTTCTTTCATAAATCCAGGCACCTTCTTCTTCATCACCGACAACTAAATTTCTAGATTGAAAAATTAATCATCTTCCACTACTCATTAATAGAAACTTCAGCTATGTAACATTGGCCACATCCTCAATTAACTTTATTCTTCTTTTTCTTCTTCTGAGATTAATCCAAACTTCTAATAACTCTAATCAACCTCCTTCCACGTAATGATTCCTCTTCATCTTTAGGGCACTTGATGGTGCAAAAAAGTTTGAAAGGCCATAGGATAATACAAAAAGTATACTCAACTCGCCTCTTGGTGCTGATGTCAAAAATTGCCCTTCTGTTAGATCAGCATGAAAAAGGGAATTGATGCATGATAGCCTCTGCTACGTATGAATCCTCCGTTATGTAGGGGGTTGATTAGCCCGACGTTCCTGCTTTTCAACTCTGCTTCCTGCTCTGCTTCTCTTTATTCCAACTTCTGGCTCCTGCTCCTTGCTCCCTGCTTCAGCTCCTTGCGCCTGTTCGTCTGTTCCCGAGTGGGGAAAACCTGCAAAGGGTTCGAAAACCGCTCCGACGCTCAAGCCAGTCAGGGTGTTCTTTGCAGTAAAAGAATGAATATTGATTGATCCTTTTGAGGGGCGAGTTATGAGAACTCTGAGTTTCTTCCGATCTTTTTGGGGTAAAGAGATCGTGTCATGTGAAGGACGATGTCGGGGGCCTTTTATAGGCGATGTTAGGCCGACTGTGATTAATGGCGGTGGTGAGGCGGTTGCCGTCAAACCGAAGGGGAAGTTTCCTCTTTTGAGTATCTAGGGTTTCTCTTAGAGTCTATCCCGGATCTTTGATAAGTGGAAGTTTCAAAGTTTAAGGATCGCTTGGCGCTGCTGCTTCCCCAGTTTTGGGCGTAAGTGAAGGAGTTGAAGGAGATGTCCCCTCCTTTATTCCTTTGCAGACCCCAGGGATGATCTGTCCATGTCAAGGGCATCATAGATCTTTTCTAGAAAGAGAGAGAAAAGAAAAAAAATAGAGAGAGAGAGAGAGAGAGGAGAGAGAAAAAAAAAGTTTATGTTTGAAGGTCGCCGGCCGGAAAATTGGTCGGCCGACGACTTTCGCCGGAGAAGATGATGAGGTGTCGAGAAGATGAAGTGGCAGACAGAGGTGATGAGATGGAGGAGCCTTTTTTATAGCATCTTCTAAAATTAAAAGCCCCTTAGCAATAAAAAGAAACATAAAAAGTCAATCTTATTTGACTAGTTTTAAGAAAAGTCTTTATTCCCCAAAGTCGCGGCCATTCCGAAACTCTAGGTTGTTTCGTCTACAAATTTCTTGACTATTTACTTACTCATTGTTTAAGTAGTTTAGTTACTTTATTATTTCATCACAAAATCAAAATCGAAAAAAATCCAAGTTAGTTTTAGGTTTAAGAGTGAGTTTAACTTAGTCTCTGTGGATCGACTCCGGCCTTACCGGGTTTTACTACTTGACACCCGTATACTTGCGGGTATAGACCTTTTAGGGTAACGAACCCCTCTCCAAAATCTTAATCTAAACTGGTTGGTAATCAATCCCTACGAAAGAAAACGAATCTAAATCTAAACGGGTCCAAGTCTTGAAGAAATTTTTGATCAGTGCAGTTGCGTTCTTGAAGAAAACCTAAACCCCTAAAATCAAGATCTAAACAGTTGTGTTTCTTGAGTCTGGAAAGTTAAAGTAGAGAGAGAGAAAAGGGAGAGAATTGAGGAGAAATAAAGGCGTAAAGTGAGAAGTGGGTAGATAAACAAGCTTGAAGGGTGTTTAGAGTATAATACAAATTTAATTATCATGTTCCACATAATATAGAATACATCATGAGTTGAATGAGCACAATAACCACCAAATTAAAACATCTTGTGCTCTTTTTAAAAGCCATATAAAAATGCTTAAGACCATCATCAGAAGGCCTCAAAGCCCATCTATTCCTCTATTATATATGTTGTCTTAAAAATCATATTTAACCATATTGAATATCATTCGACTTTTTAAAAACATTATTTTGCCCATTTAAAACACTATGTTTCCCACTGTAGATTGTATCCTTATATATTATTTTGTGACCAATCGAAGAATAGTTGGAGATTTTAATTTTTCAAAAAAAAAACTCGTCCTATTACTGAATGGGCCTGATCTCGGGCATGATATTTTATATAAGCATATTAATGGATATCAAAATATTCGACATTCGATCCGTATCTGTATTCGAATTTAAAAAAAAATCTGAAATTTCAGATATGATTTAGATATTCCTTATCGGATACGGAGACACCAATATCCAATCCGATAAATATCTGTATCTGCTAAATAATATAAAAAATAATAAAAATATAAATTTTATTAATAATAATATATAAAACAGGACAATTCTAAAAGCACTCCCATTTCTAATGTCGAAGTTGCCCTTAGAATCTTAGCTTGTGAAGCTTTGCAAACTGGTTTGCACTGCTTTGCAATCTGATTTACAGAGCTTTGCAAACTGGTTTGCACTGCTTTGCAATCTGGTTTACAGAGCTTTGCAAACTGGTTTGCACTGCTTTGCAATCTGGTTTGCAGAGCTTTGCAATCCCGTTTCCATTGCTTTGCAATCTGGTTTTGCCTTGCAATGACTTTGCACACACTTTGCAATCTGGTTTGCAGAGCTTTGCAAACTAGTTTGCACTACTTTGCAATTTGATTTGTCTTGCAAAGCTTTGCGATCTGGTTTGCAGAGCTTTACAAACTAGTTTGCAATCTCGTTTGCAAACTGGTTTGCAATCTGGTTTGCAATAAGGTCAGTTTCGTCTTTTCCGTATATTAGATTATTTACAAAAATGTCATAGGGAGCTAAGCCTATAAAAAGTTGATAAATCATTTTTAACCAAAACTCAAATGTTTTAGGGAGTTTTGGCCAAATTCCCCTATATTGGTTGAGATTTATTATTTAGATCTAATGGTTAAGAACTTCATCTTAAAATATAAAATTTTGTTTTTGGTTCAGATATCGGAAATTATTCGATATCTATTAATATTATCGTAGTTGAATTCAGATATTGAATAATTACCAGATATCCGATAATTTATCACATATCGGATACAGAAATGTTTATATTTGATAAGCTATCGTTTACAAGCCTAATTTCCTATACTACGCGGGGCACTTGTGTTTAGGGGGGCAGGCCGCTCAGCCCCCTAGTTGACACCACTATCAATTCGTCATGTAATTATTGATTAGTGAATCAATTGTGAAGCATCAGCGTTAGTAGTGTGAAAATCAATAACAATAATCATAGAGAAGAAGGAAGAGAAGAAACATTGTGGAGGCTATGAATCTCATTCCTATTTAAACTAGGGTTACAACTTAACAAATATATACTAATGATAAAAGACTAAAAGCCCTTAAAGGGCAAATTACTAAACAACCCATAACTATTATATATATTATTCTAACACCCTCCCTCAAACTCACGATGCGATTTTGAAAAGTATCGAGAGTTTGCTAACTAAGCAACGAAAGCGTGGAACCGAGTGTGACTTGGTGAACAAGTCACTGCTAAACCAAATACTGCTAAACTGCTAAACCAAAATCCAATATCCGATACTGCCAACCAAAGTCCAAAAACTCGATGTTGCCAACCAAAATCCAATATCCAATACCCAATACTGCAAACCAAAATCTAATACTGCTAAACCAAAATTCGATACTACGAACCAAAATTCAATACTGCAAATTACTGCCAAACTGCAAACGGAGAAGATGCAATCGTTGGACAGAAGAAGATGCAAATGCAATATTGCCCAAAGGAGGAAGAAGATGCAAATGCAATATTGCTAAACATTCCAAATGCAATACTGCCAACATTCAAATGCAGTATTGCCCAAAATTCAAATGCCATTTTCAAATATTTCAATACCACCACCTCCTCCAAATTCCAAAACCAACTTACCCAAAAACCACTCAAATCAAATCTCAGCCAAAACTATCATTCAATACCTCTTAAACAATTCAATACTACCATTCAATGCCCACTCAAAACTACCAATCAAATCAAAATTCCCACTCAATACCATTCCACCTTCTCTTATATTCAAAAATTTTGTGAAGAGTAACGAAACTAAGCAAACCAACCACCTTTTTTTTTACACCAAAGATCAAAACAATACCAAACAAACTAGCTAAAGAAATACGAAGAAAAAGTGCGAAGTAACAATACCACATCTGCAACGAGAAAATAATTTTTCTGGGGAAGCCAAACGATCCCTTGAGAAAAAATAATCCTCCAGCTAACGAAACAAACTCCAAACACATCCTTCTTCTCCAACAATGAAACTACCCAAAACAAAACCTCTTTTCAAACTCTCTAAAACCGCCTCCTTATCCCCATGAAAACAACCAACAAATCCCACTTTATAAACCACCATCAAATCCCCTTCTTCCTGATTTTTCAAAACCTCTTTCAAAACTACTTTCTCTTACCTCCAACAGAACAAAACTATTACCTAAATCAAATCCCAAACTAGGCTTCCAACAAAACTACCAATCTACTTTAAAATCCCAAAGAAAACAACTCAGACATACCACCCGATAAATCAAAACCACCTCCTTTAATACCAAACTAAATCAAAACTACTACTTTACCAAACCGCCTAAATCACCTTACCATTGATTAAAACCAGATTCTTTAAAATCCCACCAAAATCACCTTACCAAACCGCCCAAATTACCTTGAGATTAACCAGTTCCTTTTAAAAACCCAAACCAAATTTTCAAAACTACCAACAAATCAAACTCTTGAAAAAAAAAACACCAACAAAAATCAAAACTACTAAACCTTCTTCAAATCCGAAACGAGGCCAACAAATTCACTAATAAGACCAAACCAAAACCACCTTCATCTTCTAACTCAAACCATAGAAAAACTCCATTAACCATGCTCTGATGCCATGTGAAAATCAATAACAATAATCATAGAGAAGAAGGAAGAGGAGAAACATTGTGGAGGCTATGAATCTCATTCCTATTTAAACTAGAGTTACAACTTAACAAATCTATTATATAAAACAGAAGTGAAAACGATGACTGGGACAAACATCCTTTTTTAATATGGGATATTATCTAGAGGCCCTTCTCAAAATTTAAAATATAGTCCTTCGTAGAGATAAAGTTACCTATT
>BEHA01000294.1:101269-125711 GCA_002897215.1 Eschscholzia californica subsp. californica
CGTGCCCTAGGGCACGAACCAATGTACAAATCAAATTTGAGGACTTTTCATATTTATTATCGCTATATTGTGGACACCCTAATTTTTTGGTATTTTACTTATTGTTTATTTTCTTTTGTTTCCTTTTTTTCTTAAATTAGTTATTTTATTTCTAATAAGGATACGGCTATTATTTTTTAAATAGTTAACTTTATCTCTACGAAGGACTATATTTTAAATTTTGAGAAGGACTTCTAGACAATATCCCTAATTAAAACAGGGTGTTTGTCCCAGTCAGCGTTTTTCCTTCTGTTTTATTATAATAGATATTGTCTAGAAGCCTTTCTCAAAATTTAAAATATAGTCCTTCGTAGAAATAAATTTACCTATTTAAAAAACAATAATCCTTTCCTTCTTAGAAATAAAATAACTAATTTAAGAAAAAAGAAATAAAATAAATTTCAAGGGTTAAAAAAAGAAATTAAAATCTCTTTCTCTCAATAAAATAATAACTAATTTAAGAGAAAATAAACAAAAAATAATAACTAATAAAAATCTCTCTTTCTTAATAAAATATACCAATAAATTTCGTAACATTTGATTGATACAAGTGTCCGTGCCTAGGGCACGGGATATACCCTAGTATATACTAATGATAAAAGACTAAAAGCCCTTAAAGGGCAAATTACTAAACAACCCATAACTATTAGGGAGATTTTATAGGGCCCCCTCATTTTTGTTAAAAGGCCTCCCCTTAGTGATAATTCAGCAAGTATAATGGTTCATGGGGAGGCCTTTTAACAAAATTGGGGATGCCTTATAAAACTACCCTAACTATTATATATATTATTCTAACAAGTAGAAGAGGGAGAGGGGAAATTAGGAGAGGCACCGGAAACAACCATGTCAGTAGAAGAGGTAGTAAGGGTTAAAACAGCAACCCTTCCTACTGCCGTTCATCGACTTCAATCAATCTTAACCAGTACTTGCTACAAGGTGACTTTCCAATTAACTTCATTCTTTCCCCCTTTTATTCGTTTAATCTCATTTATTTAAATTTTATTTTTTCTAGATTGAAACTGGAGATTTTCATCAATCCGAAACTGCACCTATTGAACTCATCGAATTCCTTAATTCTGTCTTCGAAGATGTTGTTTCGAATCCAGACAATGAAACTTCAAAGAAAAACGCATTTTTGGTTCTTGCAGAGCTTCATAAATTTCTTTCTTCAACTTGTTTGGATCATCAGGTACATTTTAAAGATTCAACTGCAAACCCTAATTTTTCTTCCTTTTTTTGAACTTCAATTGAACTCATTTTGTTGTTATTTTTCTTTTCTGGTTATGGCAGAATGTATTAGATGCTCTTTCCTTTGAGCTTCCAAAGACAGTAGCAAAGTTAGCAATTGTTTCAGATGAATGTAGAGAGACTGTGGAAAATATTATAACTCACATTATATCAAATTGTAATCCAAGGGATATGCTTTCAGTTCTATGTGAGGTAAATTTTGAAATTAACTAATTGATATCTGTTAGCTAGCAGATTTGAACCTTTATGCACTAGTACTTTCACTTATGCACACAATACATTGTCGCATACTACTTGTTCTTGAAAAAGAAAATGTGCCTTAAGAGTTAAGAGTATGTTGTTTGTGACACCCACATCCTCAATCTCAAGCCTGTCGTCTTGAAATCCAAGATTGAGACATCCAAACTGGATTTTTCGCATCGCCCACCACAAAAACCAACTACAGCCTTTCCAGGCTTCCAGCTTGCTATGGCTTGGAAAAAAGTAGATATATAGGTTAATACCTAACAGAAATATTTTCACGAATCTAAGGCATGGGTAGGCAAGCTCAATTTATAAGTTTAAAAGGTAGGAGATTTTCCGAAACTACTACCGTATTAGCAATTGACAAAGCAATTAGAATTGATGCTAAGGAAGTAACAATAATAGCAAATCATGCAACTTTTACATCACCCTATGTTCTTTAATATATAGGTTTTCGAGTCTCATACTATCCTTACCAAAACTAGCCCCTATGTGGTCCATGGATTGTCTTATCTGAAGAATGACAACACAATAACATCTTGTCTTCACATTTCATTAACCAGTACCACATCTTTTGTTTTAACAAAAAAATAAATAATATTGATTAAGTTCAAAGTGTACTATATTATAAAGTGAAGCACGAATATGGAATTTGAGTACCAAAAGATAAGCAGAACCAACTAACGTTAACACCATTGTGGGTTTAACTCTACAAACCTTTATTGATTTGTTGAGAATAATATGAATTTGTTATGCCAAATTCTGCTTCGGTCACCAAGGACAAAAATGTCCAACTGAGAAACTGTGAGCAAATGAAAATACCTCTAACTTAGGTGTAACATGCTATGCCTTGGATAGTTGGATAGCTATAAAGTATGTTTTCCTTGCATTTATTTGCTTATTTCCTATATAAGATTTACACTAGTATGTCTATTTGACCCCAACACGGGTGATAGGCCATCCACGAGACTCTTAGTTATCATATATTTATGTGCTTGTGTTCTATTCTTAAAGAGTCCATTTTCATAGCCCTCCCCCTGTACATATTTATTTTTCTCTTGTTAATATATTCATTCAAAGTTTCAAAAAAAAAAAAAAGTGCTTGCGTTCTATTCGTGATTTTTTTTTCTTTTGGATCTACCGTTGTTACATATTTTAACAAGCCATCAACGTAATATAGTTTAATGGTCTAAAACTATTTAGTACACAAGATATACACACAAAAATTTAATATATGGAGCCACTTAGTACCTTTAGAAGTTCCCGCAAGGGTCGGAATCGTGCGCCTGCGCTAAGTCAGCAAAACACCAAGACAAAGTCCCTATGTTATATCCTAGCCTATTTCTGTACTTCCTTATTCCAGTTTCTAATTTGGGGTGTTATTCTTTCATTGATTCTGATGATATTGCTTCCAATTGGAACAGGCACTAGACTCTCCTATTACAATGTTTGAGAAACCTGCTTATTTTGCTCCACTTTTGAGTGGGCTTGAGAAAGGTATAATTATCAAGAAGGTGCAAAACAGGTTTGCTGGAGTATATGTTTGAATCTGATGCACCTAGATACATGTACTCATTGCTTGTGTTTTTTTGGGGGCGATACGGTGAAAGTTCACCAGGTGCATCAGTTTTATGTTTGTATATCGAAATTTTAGTTAAGAATCTATATGAAAGACAAAGGTACCATTCTCTGAACTGAAGCAGTTCGAAAATTTCCAATTCTTTGGTTGAATGTTTTGGGTTTTCTGCAAAAACTCTAATAGTTTTTTTGCAATGGTTTGAGGAAACAAGAAAATTTTCCAGGGTGCAAAATTTCAGGTGGAAAATTTTTGCGAATTTTTTTGTTTCCCCGAAGCCCCCCACCACCATTTTTTCTCCACATCGGTAAGGGTCGCCGACAATATTGCTGATAACCTTTAATTTTTTTTCCTGATCCTTTTGTCTCTTCTTCCCCCCCCTCTCTTTCTGTTTCACTCACTATTTTTTTTCCTCCTCTCTGCTAAATCTCTCTCTCTCTAAAACCTTAACTCTCTTTACCCTCATTGTCTCGGCGAAGGGAAGGGGTTCCCTTCCCCGAAAGGCCCTGCTTCTTAGGCAAAACCCTGAAACTCTGGAGAAAGGTTTCCGAGAAACCCTCTTCCTCGAGGGTATCAGACCCTCGACCGAGGGTTTCGTTTCTGGTTAACAATGAGATCAGTTAGAAACATCTTGGGGCCGGCCTACCACGCCACTTCTTGTGCTCACCTGAAATTGCACCTCTTCGTCTAAGAAGAAAGGGGTTCCCGGGAAGGGTTCCCTTTCCTTCGCCGGTATATTGAGAATAAAAAAGAGAGTTAAAGTATTTTTGAGAGAGAGGGAGAGAGATTTAGCAGAGTAAAAAAGCGGAGAAAAGCAGAGAGAAAGAGAGGAGAGAAATGGTGGTGGCTGTCGTCGGAGGTGGTGGGAGGGATGAGGAAGAAGAAAAAGTTTTTGTTGCTCTGGAGAATTCGATAAGACCCAGACTTTCCCTTTAAATTTTATTCATAAAATTTCTTGTTTCCTCCAAGTGGCGGCCTTTTTGAGAAATTCGATAAGACCCACATTTTCAGTATAATTGGTCAGATTATCTACTGATAATGCTGACTAGTTTCTTTTTCATTTGTCCTGCTGGTACTTGTTTCTATATTCCATGATTAAGATAATATCTAATTAGCGAGGAGTAATTGTGATACATGTTTTTTTTTTCTTTTCAGTATTTCTTTCCCTACAGAGACGTCAATTCGAACAAATAAAAGAAGCAATACCTGCTGTTCTGCATGTGCTAAAGTTTGTATGTGCTGAGACAAATGATGAAGTTAAAAGTTCTATTAAGGACTTGATCGCCAGAACAATAAGCATTGCAGCTTCCATCCGAGAAGTTTGCCAGAAGTTGGTTCGTGTCTATTCATTCTTTCTGTTTCAGTAGTTTTTTTTTTTTAAAACTCCGAGTTCATATAATAGAAAGAGGATTATTACAAAATGAGGGAAAGAAGATGATCTATGAAATCCTGCTTAATTTAATATATTTTTAATGCTACAGGATGACAAAAGAAAAGAACAGCTCCAAGCTCTACTTAGCTTATTTGTCCTAGAAACAATGGTTGGTATTGTTTGGTGTTAAATATTTAAGTGGACGTTCTCATTGTTCTTGGGTTTGCAATTTTGTCATTGCCTGTCCATCTTCTTCTTTAATCTTTCGAATATCTTATTTTGTGTTAGCCTTTCACTTCATGGTTCACTATTGATGTGCAGGTTCATATTTCATGTTATCTGGCAAATGAAATTTTAATCTGTAATTCTTTGCTGGTAGAAATGTCACGCTTCCTTCCATTTTGTGGTTTGTCATATCTTGGATTGATAACTGGAGGTGAAGTTGATACAGCTATCAATATCATCTCTGGAGGTATTAACACATGTTCTTATTCTTACCTAATGACCAACACTTAAAATTCTTTTCTGAAGTCAAAATAGTTATTCAACTGACTCTCAACATTCCAATGTAGAGGATGACGGCGATTACGTAAGCTGTTTTTCTTTTGTCAAGCAAGGAGCATGTATTGCAGGTTAGTCGGGACCTGTTTTTGTTTGATGTATACCTTTAGTTTCCACCATTACGGTTGGAACCCTGAACAGACTGTCGGTGATAATTCGCAGGAAGGTGAGGATGATGTCAAGCCATCATCCCCTTTTACACCCAAAAGAATCCTGTATTTGTTTGATGTAAACCTTAGTTTCCACCATTACGGTTGGAACCCTTAACAGACTGTTGGTGATAAGTCGCAGGAAGGCGAGGATGAAGTCAAACCATCATTCCCATTTATGCCTAAAACAACACACGTGTTATCTGCAATTCATTACTTTCTTCTATCAGCTCCTTTGCTATAGTGACGCCCAAATCCATAATATCAAGATTGCCCCCATGATCTAAGATACCTCCAATTATAATCAGGAGGAGCACATACCATGAACGCCTCAAAACTCAGAACAGATGATTCCCTGTACCTAAGATCTTGAAAAACTAATAACTAGTTGGGTTAAAAGCCAAGTAGATTCCTAGACCCTAAGACATTGGTAGCTAACCGAAAATTCAGTCACATGAGATGCAATATATAACAAAGTACGAAAAAGGCAAAAATTATATTTTACATGGACAGAACGTCCTCAAATGTGTTATTGGACCACTAAACCATTTTAATGGTTAGTATCTGTCAGGAATGATCCCTACGGGTACAGGCAGCTTACAAGATAAGGTTCCTCATATTACAAGTCTGATCTTGTTTTGAATAATTTGAATTAATATTAAGAGAAAAAAAGGGGAACTACAAGGACAGGACAAAAACTTAGAGCATAATCAACGCCACTGTCACAAAAATTACATCAAGACATCCTCCCATTTGGAGATGAAATCAAAACAAGAATTGTCTCTCGCCCAAGCTAATTGCCTACTCCAATGAAATAGAATGATAAGGACATCCTCAATCTCCAGACTAGAAACGCCATGGGATTCTTTGAAGGTTTGGTTGTTCCTATCCGTCCAAACAGCCCAAACTATAGCGAAAGGAACAAGTGCCCAAAGGTCCCTCATGATCCGGTTAGCACACAATCCATTCCATTGCTCCAAAATCTGGTCGATAGACTTTGGACTGCACCAGTTGCTACCGCAAGACGAGACAAAGAAATCCCAAATAGGATTGGCTTTCGGACAATGAATGAGTAGGTGGTCCACTGTTTCGCTATCCTCCTTGCATCGGATACATCTATTTGGCCACGGCATACCTCTCTTTTGGAGCTGCTCGATCATTGGAAGCTTTCCCAAGACAGCAGCCCACACCACGAAGCTAACTCTAGGAGGCACTCTAGGCGACCACAGCGATATGAACTTGAAAGAGTAGGAGTAGGGGGCTGGACCCTTGATTCTTGTGTAGCACTGCTTAACTGATAGGGGGTCTTTCTCATTTCTGCACCAAATCTTATAATCATCCCCATCCTCTAAAAGCCGAAACCCTTGAAGGTGATCCATCAGGTGGATGAAAATTTGGATTTCCCAATCATTTAAATTCCTTCTAAGAGTGATATCCCAGACTTGGAGCTCTCGAGAAAAAATTGATGAACTGAACCCTCTTTAAGGACTGCAATGTGATAGATAGCCGGAAATCTGTCCTTGAGAGCTATCGGAAGGCACCAAATATCCTCCCAAAAGTGAATGGTCTTGCCATTTCCTAAGCTCCATTTTGTGATGCCATTAAGTACATCTGCCTTGGAAGCTATACCTCTCCAAACGCTACAGACATAAGGTTGCTTAACTTTCTCCTGACACCACCCACCTTTCACCATCCCACGCTACAGCCATAAGGTTGCTTAGCTATACCTCTCCAAGTCTGATCTAAGTAAAGCTTGGTGTCTAATTAAGATACAGATTATTTGTGTCTATTCGAATAACAAGCCTCTGTCCTCCCAAATCGGCGACATTACCAGAGCTATGGGTTGTTCAAACCATATGAAAATATGACCTACGATCATGCTCTATCATGAGCAATGTTGTACTAAGTCAAGCTATAGAAAGTAATAAAAAATCATAACAATTGAAAATTCAATTAATTGTGCAAATTAGGTTAATGCGACTACAAAATACTAAACTACGATCAAATTAGTTATTAAAAATTATCAGTCAACCATCTACTTTTCAAAATACTAAACAGTCAACCATCGTCATAAAACTTTCGTTAAGCGCGCGCGCGCACACACACACACACACACTAGGTATAACCTGTGCCATCATCACAAATGCTTTCGTTAAGCAATTTACCCATTAGATTTACCCATGAGAAGAGCTGGGTAACATATCTATATCTGGGTCTCCCCCTTGGTGCGTAGGGGAAGACTTAAATGTCATTAGATTCACCCATGAGAAGAGAAACGGGAGGAAAGTAACAACCAACATGAGAAACTTTGAGGGGGTGGATCTCAAGGAAGTATATTCTGGATCTACCACGTCGAAATTCATGAAGTCTTGCCTGATAGTTTTCCAAGTTCTGAGATAAAAACTGATAGGGAGTTTGTTCGGCCTCGGCGCCTTATCACCTGCCAGACCAGTGTTTACCCCTAAAGCCTTCTCTTTAAAAAGGGGCTTCAAGTATGTTAGAGGTTCCCGACACAATTAGACGTAGATTAATGCTGTTAATGTTTGGAATCCAGCTACACGGTCCCTCTTACAGGTTGCTGTAATAGTCAGTGATAGCCTTCTGTGTCAGGTTATCGTCTTCCGATCTGGTGTTGTTCACCGCAGTAAGCTTGATTTTGCTGCACCTGGCTCTGTAGTTTATGACCTCAAGGAATTTTTTTGAGTTTTTGTCCCCTGCCTGAAGCCACTGGAAGCTTGATTTCTGCCTCGGGCTAATTTCATTTGGACTCAATAACGATTCGAATGAGTTTTTTGCTGTTTTTCTCCTATCAATCTCCTCCTTATTAAGACTCTTTGTTCGTCCAGAAATTCTAGGTCATGAATCTCCATTTGATGTTTTCTCATGTTAAGGGTGAACGTTTAAACTTTTCGGCAGACCCCTCCTTCAAATGTTTCTGAATGAATGTAGTTTGTTCCGAAGTTTTCTTCCTTCCGTCTCCCCAGGGCTATATTGATCCCACCACTGCGAATTTTTGGGAGGAAATCAGAATGAAGTATCCATTTTTCCTCTAGCCGAAAAGGAGGCAGTTTGGTTTTAACATTCTCCGTGGTAAGCCAGACAGGGTTATGGTCGGAGGATGGCTTTGGCAGAATGGTCTGAGTAGCACCCGGGAAATTGAGCTCCCATTCTAAATTTATTCGGAAGGGGTCCAATTTACTCATTACCATTTACCAGAGAATCCTGGTGGTTTGACCAGGAGAACTCCATGCCGTTATTAGGCTGGTCAATTATATGATTTCTATTGACCCAATCATCGAAAGCCTTCATAATTGGAGAAATCTTAGTGTTGTTTCTAGTCTCATGGGAAAATCTGATGGCATTAGAGTCACCACAGATGCCCATAGATTCCTCCATTTGTCTGCTATATCATCGAGCTCACGCTGAAAATCAGTCTCAAATATCATCATGTGTAAACCTCTGTAATTGCTTCAGTGTACACTTTAACATAACTATGTTTTTCTTTCTCTCCCTAAGAAATCGGGGTTTCTCTCTACAACGAGATATGCATTAATTAGTTTTAAAGATCTATCCAAATTTGGTTTGGTTTAGGAAACCTAAGCAAAAGCTATTTAAGAAACTCTTTACACTTACGTAACACTTTAAAAAGTGCGCATCGTTGTAGGCTTGTAGCTATTTTTTACATCGCACTTTATTTCTTCATCTTCTATCCTCTTTTTATTTGCAGTCATTTGCGGCTATATGTACAATGAGGTTACAGTTGCTGCTAGGGAGGATTTCGCTGTCGTCCAGCATAAACTTCGGGGTGGTAGAAACAAGAGGTGGCAAGCCATAGGCATGTTAAAGTATGTACTTTCGTCCACTGATCAGCCATGGGTACTGAAGAAACAGGCGATCAAGTTCTTATTAAGCATGCTTGATGAAAATATCCATCAAACATGTGATGATGAAAAAGTCGATTGCTCGTTATACATGCCTACTCTTTTCGTTGCTCTGCAGGTACTCTTTTGCATATGCTTGTTTTTTTGAGTCATTATTGTTCCTTTTTTTTGCGTATGGACAAAAGGAAGCTTAGTCCAAAAGTAATGCAAAATGAGAACGCAAACCCGTAAATGAGGAAGAGGCCCCACTAATTTAATGTTACAATCGTACTAGGAGCTCTTTATAGAGAAGACAAAAAAGATCTTAGTTTAATTAAGTGAAAATCGTAATAAGAGCTTTTTATAAAGAAAACTTCATAAAAAAACTCCTAAACATGCTAAACTTTCGAAAACTTGTAACTTAGATTACATAAAAGTCATTTTAAATGTTAAATCGGGTTAATTCTTTTTGACCCCGAATTTGGGACCACCCGTTTTGGCCCCCAATTTTCCCCTCTTTTCCAATTTCTTCCTTCCATTATGTCATTAGTTTCTCTTATTATTTTCTAAGTCCGTTTTTCTTTCCCTCTCTTCCACTTCATCTCCCTCTCTTCCACTTCATCTCCTTCTCTTCCACTTCATTTCATTCATCTCCACTTTAGTCATTGCCTGCAGAGGGTCATCTGTTCGCCGGCATTCTGTCGGCGACTCTCTCTCTCTCTCTCTCCTATTACTCTCTCGACCATCACTCCCATCTTAATCCTTGAAATTTTCATAAAATTTGTCGAAAAACCCTCTCGACGCACAGAAGAAGCCAAGTCTAGTGGGTTCATTAGGTATCGTAATGGGGAATTAAATGGGTGGAAGGAGAAGGATAATACAGGTAAGTTGTGGCATATGGCACAATCTGAACTCTTTGTTTTTTGACGCCTTTGAACTTCAATGGTTCCATTGTAATGTCATGTGATGACTCTTAGAGCTTACTTCTTTGCACTCCTCAGGTGTAGGAGGTGCAATATGCATCTCAGTAGGAGGTTTCAAATATATATTATTTGATTATTGGGCAAAACTGTTACTTTGACCATTAGTTGTCTGATCTTAACCTTCACTGCCATAGTGCCATGAAATGACTCTTGTCATCAATTTGTCAAAATTTTTGGCCATACCAGATTGATCTAAACATTATGCTCAAACTTCAATAGAGGTTTACTCTTTAAAACAAAGATGCCTACGACCAGAGTTGTCTACATCAGAGTTGTCTACATCGTAGGCGAAACTCTTAAGTTCAGAACTCTTTAAATATGTAGTCGTTGAATTTAAGTTCAGAACTCTTTATATAAGATAGCTCTGTAAAAGAGACTCTAAGCACACTAAAACTCCCAAAACTTGCTACTGTGGATATCTTATAAGGTTATATCCTTGCGACTCTTTTTTGATATATAAGACACCCAATACAATAATTTATGACCTCTGAAAAGCTCTCTAAGACCTGTATTAAATTTATTGAATTAGAAACTTATCTAAATGGACACGTAATAAAGAAAATAGAAACGATTAATAAACGATCTACTGGGTTGGGGTCTTGGGGATCCCCTTAAAGGATCTTGATTCACATTATTATTTGTGTGTCTATAATTCAATACCCTTGAAACCTAAGTCGTCGAAGTAGAAAACTTTTAGGAGTTATAGCGCATGAGAAGAACGCTAACTTTATTTGATCAAGAAATCCTGAAGAGTGATTTTTATGACTTCGGAAATTGTTGTTTTCATATTCCGAATCGCCCAAATGTTTACCATAAGATTATCCTAAATGATTTTCTGACCAGAAAGAGCCCTCTAATCCCTGTCTCGACAACAGTTTCAAGTGACTTTTTCTTTCCACTGAATGCAATATTTCAGGCCATTGAGAAGGTGATTATATATGCTTCAAGTGCAGAGTTGCGTAAGAATGCCTTTTCAGCGTTGAAAAAGGTGAGTATCTGAAGTATATTCAAATATTTTGATGTGACTAATGCCCATTAGTATTTGGACAGTGGTACTTGTGTTTCTCTGTCTTTTTCTTTACTAAAATCCAATATTTCTTCTACTTTTGTTATTCATACCATACTGTACACTGTAGACAACTGAGCTGTAAATGATCTTTAATTATTGCTTTTAGCAAGTTTTATCTACATTCATCCATGTTCATGTGTGCTTTCGGGAGGATATTGTGGTTAAAATCATATATTTGCGTTGGTGTACTATTTTCCTTTGTCTATTGTTGCTTCATGGATTTTCTAATGTATTCAACAATTTGACAAGGTACTTGGCGACATTCCATATCACGAAAGGTTTGACATCTTTAAGGCTTTGATAACAAATAGCAGTTCCCCTTCCATGGTAATCCTGTTTATCCAGAACTGGTGTACATGTTCCTAGCATAATTATGTTTATAAATCATTATAATGAAGGGTTCCATTTGCATGGTTGTAAAAAGTGGAGTTGTTTTTGTACAGATTGCACTTCTTTTAGATCTTGTTAGAGGGGAACTAGTCGTGGAAAATTCTAGAAGAATAATCAACTCACGGGACGCTTCTCCTAGTTCACTGTTTTGGAGCTCCAGTGTCCTTGACTTGGTGGAGTTTGTTTTGAGGCCTCCAGACGGAGGGGCCCCGTGCCTTCCCGATCAGACAGACGCTGTATCTTCTATCTCCCGTCTTACTTCTATATGCTTTTGATTGTTCACATCTAAAAAAATGTTCAAGAGATTAATTGACTCCTAGCAGGCGGACGAGTTAATTCATGATGAGCTTTGTAGAAGAAAAATATAGAGAAGGAACTTTTTAAAGAACGTACAGAGCATTAGAAGTTACAATTAAGTAGCGAGATATTTTTAGGGGGCCATTTTAGGAAGCTGGTCATTTTTGGATGGCCATTCGGTGAAACTGGTCATATTTAGGGGGTGAAACGATTTGCCGAAGTTAATGAATTTGTTTAGGTCCCTACAATTTGCGTCTAATATCTCCCCCAGCCCTCTTCCATCTATCTTCTATTTTTATCTCCATGAAAATAAGTTGAGAAGAAAGTATTGCACCCGTTTGTTATATAGATATATCTTAACCACTTAACGTCTTTGCTTAAATCAAATCTGAACTGCTTAGTCAGGAAAGATAAAAAAAACCAAGCTATTTTATTATGTCGATTATATCTATAGTTCACGTAAAGACACTTGTGATAAGTTTTTGCGTCTCCACTTGTCACCTAACGTTTCTGCTACTTGCTGATATTCCTGCTTCCAGTATCTACTGGCGCATAATAACGTTTCATGCTTCTCTATTTTTATTTACAGTGCTTGGACTTCAGTGTGTCAAAACATATCTTGCGCACATTAATAATTTTTACATTATGGGGACCTGGAAGAAACACCTTTAAAACTAGAGATACTAGTTTCTGCACATTATCGTAGGGAAAGTCTGACATGTCTGAGCGCGAAAAACTTCTAAGACAGCTCTTGAGCTAATTCACTGTCTGACCTTAATATTGACATAAAATGAGTGAATGTTTTTTCCTATTAAACTGTGGTTGCCACTCTTTTATTTTTGATATAAAGATCAAAAGAGAGACACCTTTACTGCTTAAAAATTATAACTTGTCATTATTAATATAATAGTGTTAGTTAATTTTCGTACTCAATTGACATGTATCACATTATGTGCAGGTTTTATCTGCTCTCAATTTGTACAGATTTCTTCTCCTAACTGAATCAACAGGTAATCATTGTCGTTGAAGAAAGTAAAAAATTAGCAGGCTATTGACGTTCTTAAAACTCTGATATCTTTTGGTGCACATAATTCATTTCTTTCATTATTAACTCTTGTGTCTTCGTTATGATAAAAAGTTCTCAATTGTTCGATGTAGCAACCTTTCGACTGTATGGATATAATGATTTTAGTTGACTTGTTGATTGATTCTCAATTTTGCAAACATGGCATATATACTGAAAGTGAATATTTAGTTTCGTGGGTTTTATTCTGACCACCCACCTCGCACCACTCAGCTCCCTTATAATAAATTATGTTGAGTGAGAGTATGTTTAATTACCCAATAATGGGTGCCTAAGCCCGACCTAGTCCAGCACAGCCATGAAGATGTCGTGTCTAAAGACTGTATGGCCTACCAGAAAAAGAAAAGATTGAAACTAGTGGTGGTATAATTTGGTCAGAGACTACTATGTGGTTAGTCGTCTTCTACATTTTTACATGATTACTGATTGCAGGGAAAACAAATTACACGGGAGTTTTGTCGAAAGGAACATTGCAGAAAGTTCACACAGAGTGGCTTCTGCCTCTTAGAACCCTAGTAACAAGGATGATGGTGGAAAACAAAGAAGATAGCAGTGAGATGGCAATGGACATAAATTGTTCCTTCAATCCAGTTGAGATGGTTTTGTACAGATGTATAGAACTTGTGGAAGACAAGTTAAGAAGTTTTTAATAGTTTCTCATCTTATGCTTTTGAAAGTATGTTACCTTTTTCAGGCTAGGTTCATAAATACAAAAACAATGACTTGTTTTGAGTTCAGGCTCTTTACCAACTATCAGTGACAGGAAGATGAGCCCAATATTAGAGCTGCTGCTAGTGTTTGTTTTATTGTTGTATTCTGGACGGATAAATTGTTAGTTCATTTCTTATACGGAATTATGTTCCAAAGATCAATGCGGCTCCATTTATATGCTGTTAGACTAGGGAAGGTGAATAAATTTGTGGTGTTATTGTGTAAATGTCGGTCAGGACCTATATATAGAAGTTAACATAGCCCATAGTTCCTGATACATACGACTTACGAGGGATATTAAAACCTGATGAACATCTCACAGTTGGGAACATCCAGAAATCTATATCTATATATATACATATGGCAGGGAAATGCTCTCTTGACTAGAAGATAAATGTGGCTTTTTGTTGAATAGTGAAATCCCGAGATTTCTCTGCTAAATACTCGATAAACCCTAAAGGTTTGGTGGGTTTGAATGAGTTTTGGACATTAGAATTTTAAAAGAAACCCATCAATAATCTTAATGGACGGATTCAAAAAAAATAAATCTTAATGGACATAGAATACCAAAGCTCGAACAACCCAACTTGACAAGGGAAGAAGACCATGAACAACTGCTTTGGTCCGATCTCCGGACCTAGTTTTAATCTTGATAACAAAAGCTATAGATGATAGAAGTGAAATTCTTGCTCCATTATAGAATATTAGTGGATTTTTGGACTACAAACAAAGTTGTCCCGTAAATCAAATCTAATTAAACAGAGTGTTGAGGCAGGAGCTGGTCATGTTTGAGCAACTCAAGGTGTCAATAGATTGACTTGAGGGGCCTATGCCAGCTTCACCTGCACGTGAAAAGAACGAGCCTTTGATAGAGCTTAGCAAAAAGGTGGACCCGTACGAACTCTACCACTTAAGTCTTATTCTAACCAGAGAAACTGTGGAGAGTGCGATATGATTCTCCTAGGCATCTTGAACTCTGTTATACTCTGGAGGCAAATAGCGGTGGATCAGAGTAAGCTTTGCCCTTGAATCCTGCTCTGACCAGAGACAAAGCAGAGAGGCTTACGGAACTAATGCTGCCTTGTACACATGCCACATGGTTCGTCGAAGGTGATCAATCGCTACCTCACAAACTTGTAAACATAACACACGAGAAAGGGATGGGAATCCAATCTTTACAATTCTATTGATTTCTTCATACCTTTACACTAAAAATGACTCGAGCGTCGAAGTGCCGTTACAAGTACCCGTCCCCCATGTCAAGTCTCTATTTCCACAAGAACAACAAATCAATCAAGGTTATAAGGTTATTATCCTATTGAAAATCAGGAAGCCACTTTTTGATATTATCAGTTTGGCGCCAGAAAAAAGGGCTGACACTTCACCAGTCACCAATGTTTGTCGAAGAACCCACAACATATACGTCATCATCATGTGTGGAAGCGATGCTCGATCAAGAAAAGGTGGGTATTGACATGATACAACTCTCTGAGGTTACGGGAAGAGCTAGGCCAGATGACGAGACAGAGAAAAACCGAAGCAAGAAAAGAACCTCTCTAATCTCTCGTGAGGAATCTGTCCAGCACACCTAGTGTTCCTTCTTCTACTCCCTTCATTACTACGGACAGGGACTCAGGGAGCTAGAAGTAATATAAAAACTCCAAGTAGAAATAAAAAGAAACAACAAGAAAGAAGAGGAAAGACGAAAGATAGCAAGAATTAGAAAGGCTTCAGAAGGAGCATAGTGTTGCAGAGAAAGGCGAAGAACACCATCTGACCATCCATCATGTCTTGGAGGTAGAGCTTGGGAGGAAGAAGGACCCACCTTCAACTCCTTGATGGTATAGCAGTTGGTATGGATAAAGAAGAAGTCAGTTGAGAAGGAAACTGCAAAGCTACACAAATTGACACCGCCGCCGCCTTTCAGTAAAATATTATTTGATGGAAATAGGCCTCTGGCCTTCTAGTGCCTTGCTCTAGAGGCGTATGACGGGTCAGCTGACCCTTAGATATTTTTTAATGAATACATTACAATAATGAGTTTGACAACGACTGGTGAGCCTACTGTGTCCCGAGTCTTCTCTACTATTAACAAGGTCATGAATGCGTTACCAGAGTCAGGCTCGTTCAGATCTTTCAAAGAACTATTCACAACTTTCTACACCGGTAAGATGTAAGAAATACCCACTATATCTTAGAGATGGCGAAGGAGAAGTTCATACCTTAGAAGACCTGGTGACCAGGGTCAGATCAGTAATAGTGGCAGAAGAAAAACTTTCAACGGTGGACGAGAGAGAAAGATACAAAAAGTCTTGGCCTGATTTCAAAACATACAAGCCTCTGAATCTCACACGAAAAGAGATATGGGCTTAACAGACTGCCTTATTCTTGGGTTTTTGAGGTACCCTAATGCTATTAGCGGAACTTCAAATATCTAATTCCTAACACTACTTAAGACCACATGCACAAATTTAATATGAATTAACTTAGAGGTTGTAGAAACATAAACTTTTAACGCTTTCCTTAATATGTTTCTTAGAATAGGAATATGAAAGCTCCTTTGAATTGAGATGTGATATTTCCAATAACAAGAGGTCCAATTGTAGTTCCTTTACTTGAGACACACTAGCTAGAACGAGGGCCGCCACCAATTAGTTAGCTAGAACTTCAAGCGAGTCAAAATCCTCCTTTGGTGGCAACGATTTCAACTTTATGTCATGGTCCTTGCTCGGGCCATGCCTTGACTGGACTTGGCTCCAACCCAAGTTTGGTCCCACAGGTCTAGGTCTGATGACCCGGGTATGTTGCTTCTATCTGTTATCTTTATCCCCTTATTTGGTTTGTTCAATCATTTGAGACACAGTCGATTGTATCAAGCACAATGACTGTGTAACCTGGTGTAGGATTCAGACATTCAGTAGTCTTTAGTTGCGAGTCATACGATGTCTCCATGATAGCATTCCCACCTTGATAAAATGACACCTCCTTCAATCACTGACTTGTCCTTAACCAAGTGTGGAATACTCAATTCCCGGTCACTTAATTTTTAAATTCCAAATTAGGCAAGATGGTACTAATAGAAGTGTATAATTCAAATTGAGGCTGGACCCTAAATATACACCACTGCTCCACTTGATCAAGACATCTTATGATGGTTGAGTTAGTTACCTGGCTGAATAGAGTTTGATACACTGGAGATACACCCTATCATAACAACTAAAGTTTGTTATGAGTTGGTTAGAGGTTGTTACTGTTTGTTATAAATCAGTTGAGATTTGTTGTATTTTCTCATATAAATACTCTTGTAATCTTGCTTATTCTTTAATGAGAAATGAGTTTACTATGGTATCAGAGCTAATTCACGCTCTCCTCTGAAGTCTTCTCTCTTCTGTTCATCTTCTTCTTCCTTCTTTCTCTCTCTAGAATTTTCCTCTTCTCGTCTTCATCTTCTGCGTTTCTTGTCTGATTTGATTCTGGATTTCATCATCATTTCATCAATTCTCCTCATAAAATCAGTTTCTTAACATGGATCATCCCAAAATCACTTCATTAGCTATAAATTCCATGGGAAATGTCATTCCAATCAAGCTTCAAAGTGATAATTATCTAGCTTGGAGATCACTTTTCCTTCCTATCTTGAAGAAGTATAAAGTCTTGGATCTGGTTAATGGATCTCGTCCACAACCAGAACAGTTTCTCGATGATGAAAATAAGGTGATCAATCCGGATTATACTGATTGAATTGAAGAAGATCAAACTTTATTGATCTGGATCAATTCAACCTTATCAGATTCAGTTATTCCTTATGTTGTTGGTAATAGTTCATCTCAAGAACTTTGGCAGAACCTTGAAGATTCGTTTGCAGCAGCTTCTACTTCTCATATCTTCCAACTCCAAGAAAATCTTCGTGATTTAAAGAAAGATAGTGATTGAATGCCTGAATTTCTCACCAAAGTAAAGAAAATTTCTGATTCTCTTGCTGCTGCTGGTAGTCCAGCCTCTAGTGCTGAACTGGTTGTAAGTATTTTGAGAGGTCTCCCTTCTGAATATGATTCATTCTCTGCTGCTATTAGGTTTAGAAAACCACCTGTGTCTGTAACTGAGCTTCAAAATCTACTCATTAGTGAAGAAATCACCATTAATGAAAGGCGAAAGAGGTCTGTACTGAATATAAATCAAGCCTTATTTACTAATCCTCAAGCTCAATCTTCATTCAATAGGTCTAATCAGTCTCGACCAAATGCTTCTCATACCTCTACTCAGTATTCAAATCGAAACAAAGGTTCCAGAAACTATAACAATTTCTCTTCTCAAAGAAAGAATTTTCCTCCAACTCACAACTCTAATTCAGTGAAGTCATATTCTCCTCAACACTTCACTTCCTCTAATGGTGATCGGCCTACATGTCAAATATGTCACAAGGTGGGACACACAGCTAATGAATGCTATCATAGGATGAATTTCTCCTATCAAGGTCGCAATCCACCACAAAATCTAGCAGCTATGTTGGCTACAACCAATATTTTGGGGGAAAATCCGTGGTATGTTGATACTGGTGCCTCTCATCATATTACACCAGATGCATCCAACATTGCTTCTTCTTCTTCTTCTTCTGCTTACAAAGGCAAAGATGTGATTTCTACAGCCAATGGTCAAGGTATGCTCATCTCTAGAACTGGTAATACTGTTTTTAAACACAAAAATCATACTTTTTCTCTAAAAAATGTGCTTGTTGTTCCTCAAGCAGCACATAATTTGCTTTCTGTTCACAAATTTACAAAGGACAATAATTGCTCTTTAACATTTGATCCATTTCAATACTGTGTGAAGGACTTAACTTCGAACCAGACACTTTTCCAAGGGCCAGCTGAAGGTGGTTTATATCCAATAAAGCTTCAATCTGGTTCTCCACAAAAGCCCCAAATAAAGGCAGTGTTTGCTAGACCTTCTTCTCCTGCTCTTTGGCACAAGAGATTAGGTCACCCATCTTTTCAATCTTTGCAAAAACTGAAGCACTTGTTCACTTCAAATTCAATAAAGCCTATATTTTGTTCAGACTGTCATCTAGGCAGAAGCAGAAAACTTCCCTTTATTGTTTCTAGTACTGTTTCTTCTAAGCCATTACAACTATTACATATTGATCTATGGGGCCCTACACCTATTAAATCTGTAACTGGTTTTCAATATTATGCTAATGTGATAGATGATTTCTCTAAGTTCTGTTGGCTTCTTCCCTTATCACATAAGTCTGATTTCACTTCAGCTTTTATTTCTTTTGTGACTGGTTTTGAGAATCAATTAGAGGACATAGTGAAATCTATTAGAACAGATGGAGGTGGAGAGTTCATCTCTTCCTCTATTAGAATTTTTCTTCAAACAAAAGGAACTTCTCATCAGCTTACCTGCCCTCACACACCTGAACTAAATGGTGTGGCTGAGTCTAAACATAGGCATCTTATTGATATTACTAGAACTTTGTTGATTCAGTCTTCTCTTCATATTTCTTATTGGCTTGAGGCATTGAACACATCTAATTATCTCATAAATAGACTACCACTGGTGTCTTTGAATCACACATTTCACCATTAGAACAGCTGTTCTATTGTTCACCTGATTATGACTCTCTTAGAGTCTTTGGTTGTGCGTGTTATCCTTGGCTCAGGCCTTATACATAAAATAAACTTGAACCTAGAAGTAAGGAATGCATCTTCATTGGTTATTCTAATAATCAAAAGGGTTACAAGTGTTTAGACATTGTAACTGGCAGAGTGTATGTCTCTAGACATGTAGTGTTTAATGAGGATCACTTTCCTCTATCTTCATCTACCCCTAATTCTTCAAATTTATCCTATTCTTCTCCTACTTCTTATCCAGTCCATTTTCCTCATATTCAAGGTGACCAAGTAACTCTTCCACAACCCCATTCATCTCCTATTCACACCACTGCTATATCACCTACTCCTATTCCTCTTGTTCAACCAGACCCAATACCTAATGTTCTCCCAAGTCCTATCCCAGCTCCTCCCAGTCCATCCATTATTCACCCTCAAAATCCTATTCCTGCTCAAGCTTCTCCTAGTCCACCTGTTATTCAATCCCACCATCCTATGTAGACTAGAGCAAAGTCAGACATTAATAAACCAAAGACCCTTCTAGCATCTACCAAATATCCTCTTTCTGCTCCATTAAATACTTTACCCATCACCCCCACTTGTTTCACTCAGCCTCATAAAGACCCTCATTGGAGAGATGCTATGGAAAATAAGTTTAAAGCACTTGAGGATCTTCAAACATGGTCTTTGTTCCTCCTTCTCCACATCAGAATTTAGTAGGTTGTAAGTGGGTGTTCAAACTGAAACAAAACTCAGATGGTAGCATTGAGAGATACAAAGCTCGATTAGTGGCAGAAGGTTTTCATCAAAGAGAAGGAATTGATTATTCTGAAACATTCAGTCCAGTAGCAAAACCAACAACTATTAGAGTTCTCCTTACACTTGCAGTTCAAAATGATTGGATCATCAAGCAGCTGGATGTTAGTAATGCTTTTCTTCATGGTTATCTCAAGGAGGAAGTCTATATGACTCAACCCCATGGATTTCAGAATAAATCAAAGCCCAATTATGTGTGTAAGCTACATAAATCTATCTATGGTCTGAAGCAAGCTCCTAAAGCCTGTTATGAGGAATTAGTGGATGCTCTTCTAGCATTTGGGTTCCAAAAATCTTTCTCAGATACTTCTCTCTTTGTGTTTTCTGAGGGTAGCATTCTTCTTTATATTTTGGTCTATGTGGATGATATCCTGGTTACAGGGAATTCTTCTTCAGCTTGTGCTTCTCTTATTACTGATCTTAGTTCTCATTTTGCCATGAAAGACTTAGGTGAGCTTCACTACTTTCTGGGCATGGAAGCTCATAGAAACAGATCAGGTGTATTTCTTTCTCAGACCAAGTATACTGTTGATCTTCTCAAAAAGGCCCAAATGTCTGATGCAAAACCCTGCTCAACTCCTCTTCCTCATAGAACAAAACTTCTTCCCATAGATGGGGTGTTACTTGAGGATCCCACATTTTACAGAAGCTTAATGGGTGCTCTTCAATATCTTACATCGACTAGGCCAGACATTTGTTACTCAGTTAATCTGGTATGTCAATTCATGAGTAAGCCAACATCTTCCCATCTAGCTGCAGTCAAAAGGATACTTAGGTATCTCAAGGGTACCATTGATTATGGGATTCTTTTTACTAAAGTCTCAGATCTTACTGTTCAAGGCTTTGCTGATGCTGACTGGGGTGGAAGTATTTCAGACAGTCGATCTACTTCAGGTTTTGTGATTTTTCTTGGCAATAATCCAATTTCTTGGTCTGCTAAGAAACAACCAACAATGTCTAGGTCTTCAACTAAGGCAGAGTATAGATCTCTTGCTCATACTGCAGCTGAATCTTGTGGGTGTGTTCTCTCCTCAAAGATCTTCATTGTTTTCTTCCTCAACCTCCTGTACTTTGGTGTGATAATGTATCAGCATTAGCTCTGGCTTCCAATCCTATTTTCCATTCGAAAATCAAGCACTTAACCTTAAATTTTCACTTCATTCGAGAATTGGTGGCTAATAAGAGACTTCTTCTCTCTTATATCTCTACAACTGACCAGCCAGCAGATGTGTTTACTAAGGCCTTGCCTGGTCCTCAGTTCAATCTCTTTCGAAGCAAGCTCAAGCTAGTTCCCCAGTTCTTGCGTGAGGGAGGGTAATAGAAGTGTATAATTCAAATTGAGGCTGGACTCTAAATATACACCACTGCTCCACTTGATCAAGACATCTTATGATGGTTGAGTTAGTTACATGGCTGAATAGAGTTTGATACACTCGAGACACACCCTATCATAACAACTAAAGTTTGTTATGAGTTGGTTAGAGGTTGTTACTGTTTGTTATAAATCAGTTGAGATTTGTTGTATTTTCTCATATAAATACTCTTGTAATCTTGCTTATTCTTTAATGAGAAATGAGTTTACTAGGTACGTCATCCTCTTCCTTTTCAGATACTTTTCTAGCCGGAGCTCAATTGTCAACCCAAATGTTCAGTTTCCTAGCTTTTATTTCTTTTAATTAGCAAGTCTTTGGCTATATATATTTTAGAGATGTTCAAGAAGCTGTTATTAATGAAAGCTGTAATTACTTCAAGTTATTATTATGTTACTACTGTCTTCTTAGTTATTTATCTCCTTAATTCGTATATGATTACATCATATGGTATTCAGAGCTATCTTTCAGTTTGATTTTTTCCTATTATTCAATTCTTTTTATTTAGTTATTTATTTCGTGTATGTTTCCTATGTCGAACTAGTTCTTAGTTCTATATTACGGTAAATTTTTTTCCACTTCAGCAGGAGTTGTATGTATGAATTTTATACACGGATGCAAAACGAAATTACCTGTCTACAGTGAGATCCTAGTCGTGATGTAACTCAAATTTATGTAGAACGAAAAGATGATTGAAAAATTCATAAAATTTTCGAAATTCTGTTTTTCGGAGGACATTTCAATATATAGTTTTTGGCTTTCAACATATAGAAGGTTTCATGAAAAATTAAAAGACAATGTGAAGAAGATAAAGCTTTTATTGTTGAACAACATCTATTTGAGGATAAAGCGGTTTTCAACTTACTTCGTCGTCTTTTCCCATGTTATCTTCTACACTCCTCCATATTAAGGATCGAGATGAATCAGCTTTTAGGTGTAACATTCAAGAATATGTTAGTTATTTCCAATAGGTTCGGGGGATCAAGTTGTTTTTCTCATATAATTGCTACACTGCAATCCCATAAAAAACGACGAGTTCTTCGACGCAATCATGTTTTCAATGGAAAGGAATATAATGCTCTTACCTCCCTTATTTACAAGGCCTATTAGAAGATGTAAACGAGTTCTTCGACGCAATCATATCTTCATCCTTTCTCTCGAGTTAACTCGCAAATGGCAAACTTTCTCATTAGCCCAATGCATAATTCTAGGGCAGCTCATCTAGAGTACAATTGTTTATCAAATGGAAATAAAAACGAGTTAGATTCCCTTACAACTTGGTTCTCTTTTATAACGTTCGTAAGACGGGGCAGCTGATATAGCCCAATCGAGTGAACCTGATGGGACACGTCTAATTGACCCACGCGGCCATTCTATGCCACACCTTCTACAGGCACTCAAATAGGTAATTTGTAATACTTTTAAAAAAGGCACTCCCCAATTTTCCAACAATTCTAGAAAAAGTTAAAAGTTTAATTTCTCATCAGGAAAAAATGACTTTTTTTTTTCCATCAGAAAAAGTTGACTTTCTTTCCCATCATTTCTCACATATCAAACGGACCCTTAATTTCACGGTTTCCATTTCCTTGTTCTATAGATATTTAGTTTCCTAGTTGTTGTTGTTTTTTTTTAATTTGCTAGTCTTAGACTCTTAGGCTATAAACACGAGGGTTTCACTCATTGTAGAGCTATCTAAGAATGAATTATTAATCAAAGCTTGAATTGCTTCAAGTTCTTATTATTTTATCGCCTTCTTCGTTATTTAACTTCTTAATTCCTCTGCGACTACATCAAGAAATCTCCCAAGTTAGTCTTTTTTGTTTTTTTATGAGAGGAACATTGCATTACCAAAACCAAGAGTACAAAGTACAAAGTACAAACCAAGAAACTAGAGCAAATCAGAAATAAACGTAGGTACAGAATTCCACACATTTCTGCAAGCATTCCTTCTTCCCCATTTGGCAAGCGCGTCTCCCGGAGTATTGCATTCTCTAGTAGTAAAAGTGAAGATGATGCCCTCGAATTTATGTATAAAGATCTTTACTGGTTGCATTATCTTTACTGCTTGCCAGTGGAGTTCGACATTATGACCGTTGATAAAATTTATCAAAGATTGATTATCGCTTTCTATATGAGCGTGAGTAATATCCAATTGTAATGCCCATTGGATACTGTAGAGAAATGGGTAGGCTTTCACATTCTTCCGCATTTTGGCATCGCACCAAGTCTGCTGCTGCTATAATGAAGGTGGACTCTTCATCTCTGATGATACATCCAATACCGGCCGGATCTGTGAAGTTGATAAAAGAGGCGTCGACATTCAACTTTAAGTATGGTGTCGATGGAGGTCTCCATATGCATTGTTTAGTGTTCTTCCTGTTTTTGTTAGTGGTAATCGTCTCAATTTTGAGAGGAGTGATAGTAGCATTATTAATTCTGTCAATAATTTGTCTCGGGTTTTGTTTGTTTGCATTAAAACTGTTTTCACACCGAGCTTTCCATATAAACCAAAGGATTTTGGCATATTGATTAGTGATTTCCTCAATTAGGTCATTCCATTGGTGGATCCATTGATTAGTAGATCTAATTTGACCTGTTCTAACCTGAAAATGAAACCAGATAGCTTTTGCAAACGTTCAGTGAAGCATTACATGGTCTAAAGTTTTGCTTTCATCACAGTTAATACAAGAGTATGAGTTTCTAATGAATTTGCCTATTTTAGCTTTCACAGGTAAGCTATTAGTACAACACTTCCATATAAATAGTTTAACTCGAGGGATAGTATTCATGTTCCATATAAAGAACCAGTCAGTTTGATCCTGCATTTGATTCGAGCTATCTGCTCTTAAATAATTGTACATAGATTTTATAGAATAGTTACCTGATTTTGTTAACGTCCATGTCGGTTTATCCTCTTGATTATTTTGAATATTAATGCTCAGTATTGCTCTGCAAACCTTATCATTAAAGCATTGCTGCAAAATCTGAAAATTCCAACTGTCATTAGTAATAAGCTGCGAAACCCAATTAAGGTTAGACCCACTTTGGTTGGTTATTGGGGG